>PVJO010012927.1:0-53710 GCA_004026905.1 Hystrix cristata | reverse complement strand
ATCAGTGAACTAACCTGCACTACACCTGAGTATTCTCCCCTCCCTTAAAATCCCCACCTATGAGTGCATGAGGCTTTAGGGGGACATCTAGATTTAAACCATAAGACAGGTTGAAGTGACATCACTCTGCATGCTTGTCCTCTTCTGTTGGAGGTCAGTTTTTCTTTCTATTTGTCCTTTGTAAGGTTGCTGGTGCCATATTCTTTGGACCCTCCAGCCATCAAAATGGTGAACCAAATTAATCTCCTTACTTTATAAGTTATCCAGCCTCAGGTATGCTGTTATAGAAACACAAAACAGACTAAGAAAGAGACGCAATGGTTGCTAGGGGGTGGTGGGAGATCCTGTCATTATGCCCAATATGTTCTGCTTCCTACCACCCTAATGCATTACGCGGAGAAGACAAATTTATTCAAAGTGCAGTTACTCATAAAGTCAAAATTTCTTACATTCATAGCTCATTATTTCCACTTTTTTTATCCTTTCACCTACAATTTAATTTTTCTGTATAGCGACTTTATACAATCTCCCATTAGCATGAAGAGCTGTCTACCCACTCAGTTGAGCTTGACTCATGCACCATATGTGCCCCAGTTCACCCACGTGGCTCTGGCTCTCACAGTTTCCTCAAGGTCCCAGCCGCAGGCTAGGACGCCTGCAGTGGTATCCTGTATTCCCCTCCCAGCAGTGCCACCGCCACCACCACCCCCTTCCCCGCTCACAGCACTCAGCCTGCTATAATTAAACAAACAGGGTTATTTGTGACATCCTGGTTTACACATCAACAAGTTATTTTCTCTGATTTCGCTATGGATGGATTTGCTCTGCTTACATTAAACAAAAACAGCTCACCCAAAAATGCAGAATAAGCAAGGCAGAGGCAATGTGGCCCAACAGCTGTCTCTTTCCCCAGGAGGCAAGACCGAGTTTTCCCTCTCTTGACTCCTGGACTCACAGGAGCTGAGCTAGGGGACTCCAGAGCCATGGCCAAGGACCTGGGACCCCCCAAAACAAGCATGCAGCACCACACATGGAATGAGAAGATAGGGCTCCAGACACACAGCCAAGTCAAGTGGGAATTTACTTCAGGGGATTTCAGACTACAAAGCATAGGAGGGCAGTGGAAGTAACAGTGGAGGAATCCCTGAGCCAATAAGTCACATGAAGGACACTTTGGTGTAGTTAATGGCAAATGAATCACCCGTGGGCTGCACTGGGCAGGCTAGGTCAGCAGGCAGAATTTTAGGGGTGCTCAAGTGCACTAGCTCCTTCCTGGTCACACTTCGCCCCACCTCAACCCCTCCTGTAGGGGCCGCCCCCTTCCATCCACTTACACCACAGTCAGGGTGACGCAGTTCATGTCATTCCTCTAGAATCTCTGTCTCCAAGAGAAGTCCTAACTCTTTAAAATGGCTATTTGGTCCAGGAAGCTCCAGCCCCTGCCTGCTTCCTCACCCTGCCTGCCTTCGTCTCACCCACTGCCCACCCTCTTCAGTATGATACAAGGCTCCTTTCTCTCCCATATGACCTCGGAAGTTTCCTCATGGTGCCTTCAGGTGGTCACTGAGCGCCGCATGATAGAATTCTAGAAGGTATAGATGAGCTCTGTATCAGTTAAGGTTCACTAGAGGAACAAATAATATAGTATAATATAATATATAAAATGGATTTACTAAGTAAGCTTACAGTGGCCACCTGTGGAACTGGGGAGGCAAAGTGCCCAAAATGGCCATCTGCACGCTGGAGAGTCAGAGGACCCAGTTAAAAGTCAAAGACCAGGAGCTCACTGTAAAGTCCGGTTCAAGTCCTCCTCAGAAAGTCAAAAGGTCTGCATTGGAAGGCTGAGAAGAGTGTGTTGGAAGCTTAAAGGGACTGAAAACAAAGGTCCAAAGGTGATGGCAAAACCCAGAGCACCTCCAAAGAAGCAAAACGGAAGACTTCTGTGGTGGACTTATGGTGGGCAACTTGAGCAGGAACACCCAGTTGAACTGAGTTGTTGTGGTTCTGGGCACAGAATATCCACCTGAAGATAATTGCCAACACCATAAAGGAGAACGGGAGCGGAAGAGAGTGGCCGGCTGTTTCCCAGGAGAAGCTCTGTTGCAGCTGGTTCTCCAGAAGGGAACTCAGCTATTCTTGTCACAGAAGGAGCTGGGGGCTTTGCTGTCATCAGGGATGGCCACTGTTCACTTTGCGGGAGCTCTGGTCTTCATCTCTGCTGTGAGCATCATATCCTGGCTCCAATGTAGGTTTCTTCAGCCTTTTAGTACAGACATGAATGTACATGGGACGTTGTCATGGGCTCCCAGCCCTTGACTGGATCTTTTGGGTCTCCAGTGCATAGGTAGATGTTCTGCACTCTTCCTGCATTTGGCTTGTGTGTGTGAATCTTATAACTTGGACTTGTCCTGTATTAAATCTGCTCTCTTGCAAACCATTGACTCTAGAAAAGTAACTAATACAACTTCCCTCTTTTTTACCATTTTATTCCATCTAGGCCACAAACCTATTGGTTGGTGCTACCTATATACCATATCCGAGGTGGGTCTTCCCCACCCGCTCAGTTTTCAGCCTACGAGTCAGTGATCCACAGACACACCCGGAATTTTACTCCACTAATCTGCTAGGCGTTTCTCAATCCATTCAAGTTGTCGTCACAATTAACTATCACAAGCGCTTACCCTGCCCCGGCAAAGAGGTAAATATCAGTGGCTTCTAGAATTGAAAGTGACTGCAGTGAACCAAGTTGTGAGATCTGGGAGGTAATACCCTCCCACAGCATACCAAGTATCTTCCAGTGGTTACCTCAGTGCCCCATTAACTCTTTTAACCCTTTAAAGGAAGTAGTTTGTTCCTTAGGGGAGCAAAACTTTGGTTACCTGTGCAGGTGCAAAGTTGGTTTTTCTGGAGGTGGCAGAACAGTCATTTCAGAACTGAGGGAGAAGCACTGGGGAAAAGAGATGGGGGCAGGACTGCATTATAACCGTCATTAGGCACTTTTGCCATCATGACCTCTTTTCTGTAAAAGAATTAAAAATCGTTTGACTATTTTGCTAAAAAGAGGAACAGAAGACAGCTTGGATTCACAATAATGATTATTGTGATTACTCTGCTTTTAAAATAAATTAATACTGAAACACTATTGTGTCCCCCCTGGGCACATGCGACCATTAATCATGATGTGCCAAGTGGACTGGATATGCCTAGCAAATTAGGAAAGCACAGTTCTGGGTGTGTCTGTGGGGTGTTTCCAAAGTCCACCTAATAAATCCTCTGGCATAATTACACATTTTCTGTCGATTTGGTTCCACCAAATCGGAAACTCTAACCAATACAGCACAAGTTCCCATTGTAGGTGAATTCAAAGCACAGAAAGTTAATGTATTCTATGCCTAAGTGAAATTTTTATAAAAACAGGAAAATGTGTTTTTCATAAAACTATTTTAAGTATAAGAATGCTCTCTATTTTGATACTTTACTATTTTCATTTCATTGTTAAAATTGGCTTTTTAAAGGAAAAATCATGAAAATTTATAGTAATTTTATTTTACGTTTAAAGTATCGTTAATCTGGCAAAATAAAAACAGACCTAGATTTACCTATGGTTTTTGCCTGCTCAGGCTTTTCATTTACCTGTTTATATAATAACAGGCAACTTTCCATAATGAGCCACCCCTCCCCCATTCTCAGTCTCTGGGGTTTTTGTGAGGCTGACCACACCTCCTGAGCTGGTCTGGCCAATCAATATAGTCCTCCTGAGTACTAGTTAGTTCAGGGATGATTTACACCTGATTCAAGACAGTCCAGTGGGAGTTGAACTTGGGATTTTTGCTGAAAATGTGAGGAAGGGGGAGCTTGCTTCCTATCACAATTCCTGGATAATTAGGTAATTTTAAGTGTCCAGCTCCCAGTGACTACTGAATGGTAAGTGCCCTTTAAGACTGGAGCCATAACAGAAGGAAATAGAATAAAGAAACAAGATAATATTCTGGTAATATAATTCAGACCCCTGGATCCAGTTATGTCTGATGTCATTCATTCTTGGGATTTCATAAACAAATACCTTACTTTTAAAGAAAAAAAAAACCCATAAGTTTATTTAAATTTAGTTGTCATTTGTATTAGTCAGCTTTTCCATTGCTGGGACAAAATACCTGACACTCAAAAGTTAAAGGAGGACAGCTTTATTTGGCTCATGGTTTCAGAGGATCCAGTCCAAGGTTGACTAGCTCCAAGACAGAAACATCATGGTGGTAGGGCATGGTAGAGCAAAGCTCCTCAGTTTATGGTGGCTAGGAAGAAGACTAAGGAAACAGTGCCAGGAAGGAAGGGGCGAGGGATTAGATAGATACAGACCCCAAACTCACGCCTCCATGACCCACTCAGGCACACCAAGAAGTGTGCTTTACTAATTTCCTGTGTGGCTCCCAAACCAATCAAGTTGACAGTCTACCTTAACTATCACAGGGTTGTTTTTTGTTTTGTCAATTTAATGTTAAAAGATTTGTATAATACAGCTGGCAAACCAGGACTTTTAAGAAATGAAATAAACATACAAATATTAGAGATTGATTGTTTTATGCTCACGGAGCCTAAGAGAAGGCTGTATTCAGGCACCTTCAACCGACATCATTTCTACTTAAATGACCTGGCTTCTTCAGTACATTTCCTTCTCTCTCTCTCTCTCTCCCTCTCTCTCTCTCTCTCTTTTTCTTAATAAAAAGTTACTTTAAAGGCTCCTTCATCAGGAATAGGCTTGCTTGAAAGATTATCATTCTAAATTAAACATGACCCCTTAAGCATCAGGGGTCCACACTGAGACCCAACTTGTGCTGTTTGATAACTTCCTCCAAAGAGGACAGTCGGCAAGCTGAACAGCACTGTGTTGATGGGACAGACTCCTCCACATGAGCAGCAGATTTCAGTGTGTGATACCTGGATCACAGCGTTAGCATCCTCTGGGAACTTGATAGAAATGCAAATTCTCCAGCCACAATCCAAACAGACGACTGAGTCCAAACTCTTGAAGGTGGGGCCCAGCAACCTCTATTTTTCTAAACACTGTAGGGAATTCTGATGCTCAGCAAAGTCTGAGAACTACTGGCAGAGGGATTTCCTTGCTCATGGTTACTCAAGGCTCCACTGCCAGGTGAATAAAACAAGCCAAGTTTACCTTTGCAGACACTCTGTGTTTGCATGTTTGCTTTTTCCCTTTGAGGATAAGAGACAGAAGGGGTTGAAGTAAGGACAAAGTTGGTGGGGTTGTGGTTGCTTCTGCAAAAGTCAGACCGCTCATTCAACATGGATTTCTGGAACTCCCTTGGAGGTAGTTCTTCCTGTGAGGTAGCCAGTGAACAACCCTCATTCTTTCACTTTTCAGTCCTAGGTTGCTCCTCTGTCACCCAAGTGTGCAAATTCCATTGCACTTCTGGAGAAGATGAGAAAGGTCCTTAGCCCTTCCTTGCTCCTTTTAACCAAGGTGTATCTCACCTGGATCCCTGGGTACCTCTATCCAGCATCCTCAGGGCTGGGAGACCTGGGTGCTAAGCCATTGGACTCCTTTGCCTGGTGGCCTCATTGTCTTCCGACCCATACCAGCACAGGATGTCACCCCTTTTCAAGCTTTGCCACCCAGATAAGAGAAAAATAGTACTTCATAATATGTTTTGTTTTTAATAGAATAGTTTCCAATATATTTTCTTACTAGTAATTGCTAAAGTAAGGGAAAGCTATTAATTTTTATATGTTCACTTGGATCTTCTGTTACTATTTTTAAGAGATTTTCAGTTGATTGTCTTGGGTTTTCTAGGTAGAACATCATATCCATACTTTTGCTCATGTATTTGTTTTTTATTGCTTACATTTAAAGAGCCAAATTCTAGATTTATTAATCAAATCTACTTTCTTTTACATCTATTCTTTAATCTCTGATTTTATTTTTATTAATTTCTTTTCTAAACTTTCCTTAGATTTACTTTACTGTTCTTTTTTCAGGCTTCTGGAGTCAAATGACTTATTAGTTTACTTGCAATAATATTTTCTGACAAATTTAAAGCTCCAAATTTTCCTCTGGATACTACTCTGACTACAAGCCATAGGTTTTATTATGTAGTGTTCTCATTTTTATTTATTTACATAGTTGGTATGTACAGTAAGATGCTCCTTGTTTAACAACTTACCTGTTCAGACTTAAGGTCTGCCACTCCAACTTAACGACCTGTCTTTCTTTCCTTCTTTCTTTCTTTGTACATTTCTGTACATCTTGTTTATAGAGCCCCAATGTCTTTCTTTATACCTTGTTTCTATAGCACTGTAATTTTTGCTGATTGTACTATACAGTACGGTACTGTAGTTTCATGTTCTTGTACACAGTACAGCAGTGCAGGTAAGAGTTATGCAAATAAAAGCAAAGTCATCAAATTGGAGTTTCCTTTGACCGTTTCTTTGTCCCAAATATTGTAATGTATATACTGTACATAATTTTTTGTTTAGCGACCAATTTAATTAATGACTTAGTTGCAGAACCTGAACTGGGTTGTCAAGTGAGAAAAACTCATATTGACTTTTTTTCACTTCTGAGATATATTTGGAGGAGTGCTTCTAATTTTGTAAGTGGTAACTTTATGAATTATCTTATTTTTGTTTCTTTCAATACCTTATATGTTTTAATACTATTAAGTAAAAAAGGGCTCAAGACTTTTATAAAATTTCAGTGGGTTACACTTATATTGATATACCCTTTCTCTTATTAAAATTAACTTTTTGAAGTAAAAAATTACAATTTAATATCTTTTTAAGGAGATACAGAGTTATGACAAAAATAGTGAGATTTGGGAGCTGCTAACTAGATATAAATCAAGCTCTTTTTAATTTTACTTTTGAATTAACAGGTACTAATTTTACATATTTGTGAGGTATAGTGTATTATTTCAACATGTGTACAGCACACACTGATCAAATCCACGTAATTAGCATTTTCTTCTTGCCATTTCTTTATGTACAGAGTCTGATTTTTTCTCTTCCAGCTCTTCAGAACATATAATCTTTTTCTGATTAGTATCTAATATAATACTACTGCATCTATTTTATTTTTGTTTGCATTTTCTTACAAGATAGCCCCTGAATTACCATGCTTAACTTTTAGTTTTTTTACTTTACGATGGTGCCCATACAGCTATTCTGTTTTTCACTTTTAGAATAGTATTCAATGCATTACATGAGATATTCAACAGTTTATGAAATAGTATTTATGTTGGATAAATAGGGTTATGTTGCCCAGTGTGAGCTAAAATTAAATATTCTGAGCACATTTAAGCAGGCTAGGTATGCTGTGATAGGTATATTAGTTTAGGTATATTATATGCATTTTTGATGTACAACATTTTCAACTTAAGATTGGTTTATTGGAGCATAACCTCATTGTTAATCAAAGAGCATCTGTATATCTATCTAATTTTTTCCCGTCCTCTATTTTCAAGATACTCTTATCCTTTTGTTATAGGTAGGATTCTTATAAATAGCATATAACTGGGTATTTTAGTTTCTCTCTTTTAATATTTATAGGATATATGTACTGATATATTTCATCATATTCCTGTCATCTTGTCTTTTATTATGCTTTTTGTTTCTTTTACTATTTTTCTTTTAGTTGGATTTAACATTATTTTTTCCTTTTTATCCATGAGTGGTTTGAAGCATATATCTTGTTTTAATTATTTCTTCAAGCATTTAAAAAACATTTTTCTCAACATATTTGAATGTTTATTTCTCTGTTAATGCTGGGAATTAGGATATGTTAGCTACTCTCATTGGGAAGGCTAGGTCTTGCCACCTTATTGTGTTTTTCTTCCCTCTCCATACATCGACTCCATCCACCCATTCCCAAATTTTATTGAAATCTTCCAGAATTTAGCAGGTAGAATTCTTTGCCAACAGTTCACTGAGTATCACAGTTATGTTGTCAGTGATTATTTGAGCTTAAGCTTTACCAGTTTGTCACATATAACATATTTTACTATTTCTTTAATTCATCTTTTTAATTGCTAGCGCATATCCTCTAGAGATTCTTTCAAAAAGAGTTCATGGAGAAAAACTCTGAGTCTTTGTCCATCTAAAAATAATTTCTATTTTGTATGTAAACAGTGTTTTGCTTAGCTACAAAATTCTACCTTTAAAATCCTTTATTTCTGTAGAACGTATAGCAGTAAATCCTATAGAATTCTACATTTATTGCCCTTGAAAAGTTCAATGTCTACTTATTTTTCTTCCTTTGATACTAAACTATTGAAGTTATTTCTCTCTCTGAATTTTTTAAAATTCCGTTCCCTTTATTTCTTATTTCTATTCATTATTCTCTTATTTTCAATATATCTACTGCTGAGTCTTTCTTGCCACCTCTCATATTTCTATTCAGTATTTTGTGGCCCATTTCATCTGAAGAGTTGAGACACTGTTAAGCTTTGAAAATTTTTCATGTAATTTATATGATTATTTTATCTATCCACTCACCTCCTAGATATACTTTGAGGCAGAAGTTGGAACTCCTGGTTCTGTTTTAATTTTATATTCACTTTTTAAAACCTCCTACATTCCATCTCAGGATTCTGTACTGTATTCTGGGTGCTTGCCTCAGTATTCCAGGATATTAATGCACTCTTCAGTTCTATGCATTTTATTCATCAAACCATCTGCTCTGGGCTTTTTTATTTCATTTTGAAAAGTTATAAATCATACAGAACTTCCAAGGATAATGTAACACTTATGTATCCATTACTCAGAAATAATATTTTGTCATATTTGCTGTGGTTCTTTCTTAAAACATCGCTGATAAAATAGCAGTCCTTTTCGTTCCTCTCTTCACTACATTTCTTCATGTTCCCCAAAGAGATTACAATTATAAACATTGTGTGTGGGTTTTTTCTATTTATTTTGGTTACTCTCTGTACTCTCTCATCTGTCTATCTTCCATCATCCTTCAGTCTAAGTTTTCTAACATTTGAACATAACAGGTATCACTGGGTTTACTTTTCTGATGCTACCTTTTTACTCTTAACAGTAAGTTTTGTGAAATTTACTTAGGTTTTTGTATATCTAGTTTATCTATTTTAACTACCATGTAATATATCACTGCAGGAATATGTGAATGCATTTATTTGTCCCATTGATGATAATCATCAAAGTTGTCTCTAAGTATTGTCTGCTATTACCAGAAGCACTGCAGAGAATACAAGGTGCATACCTCTCTCACTGAGTGTCACACTTCAGTAACAATTCAAGAGAACCTGTTGAGCCGTCACCGTGAGGACACAGTGACTCTGGAGTACTGATCGTTCGGTTGGCATTGTGTTTTTAAAAGGCAGTTATGAGTTATTTGCTGTGTGGCAATTTATTTCAATGGTCTGGTAGTTTTCAACTCTTGCTGCACATTAAAATTGTCTGGGGATGGGTTTTAAAAATACTGCTCTCCGGCCCCGCTCCAGATCAGCTAAAGCAAAATCTCTGGGGCTTGGGCTCAGCATTAGTAGTTTTACAAAGCTTCTCAGCGGTTCTGATGCGTAGCCAGATTTGAGCGCCACTGGTCTTCAAGTAGAGTTTTCATGATTGTCTTTGTTCTGATCAGATTTGCTCAGTAATTTCAGGCTTTAGGGTGAAGGGAGTGTCAGTGTTAAGTCAACTGCTTTATTTTGTAATAACAGAAATTCACTTACAGTTAAAATATATTTTATTATCAAAATTCCTGCCAGAAAAAAAACCTTTTTACTGAATGTGAAACTTTTTAGTCTCTTTCCTCCTTTTTCTTATAAATCAAAACAACTCATTTAATAAGGCAACTTTTAAAAATTCAGGACTGTGATTATTATGTTGTAGTAGGATGGAGAGAATTTCCTTAGGACACATACTAGGGAGTAAAATTGTTGGTTCAAGTGGATGTGTTATCTCACAGCTTATGGTATTGCCGAATTGCTGCTTGGATTCCCGCTGATAGCAGAAGAGGAAGCCTGCTGCTTCCTATACCCCATTTTTTTCCCTTCTCTAAAAAAAAAAAAATATTCATTAGAAAAATCCCAATCGTATATAAAATATTAAGGAAAAAATGAAAACATCTGAAATTTTGCCACCCAGATAACCATCCTTAACCTGTTGGTGCCTCATCATCTTGGGTTGCACACAGATTTATGTAATATTGATGCCGGTGTGGAGTTGGGCTGCCAATCCCTCTACCGTGTTCGCCTGCCGAGGCACTGTGGTCAGGACGGTGGCTTAGGCCTCATCCCAAGATTGTTGTTATTTTTTTGAAGGAACCAGAATATAGTCATTTTAGCAGTTATGTGTATCTGCTCTGCATATATAAATATATTACATTTATATACATAAATACTGCGATGTAATGAACTATACTGTTTGTTTGGCCTTAGACTAGTTTCCAGACTCACAATCCCTAAAATCCTTGGAATATCTTGAATGTTAAGAATATCTTGAGTATTAAGAATATATTTCATGTGCTAATGAGTTGACTGCTGGCGGAAGGCTTCTGGAGAGTTTCAGGGGGTGGGCTGATTGCCAGGGGGACCAATCACATGATTGGAGGAATGTCTAGTTTCATTCCCCAACCTCCAGGGAAGGAGACTGACTGCAGTTTGAGTTGACCAACCAACGACCAATGAGGTAATCAGAACGGAAGCTCCTCGCCCCTTCTCCCGCACCTTGCCCTGTGCATCTCTTCTATCTACTTGTTCAGCTGTATCCTTTGTAATAGTCTTCATAATAAATAAGTCAATTTAAGTAAAGTGTTTCCACAAGTTCTGTATGCTACACTAGCAAATGAAGTTGAACCCAAGGAGGAAGTTGTGGAAACCACCATTTCTAACTGGTCAATCAGAAGCACAGGTCACGACCTGGGGCTCACAGTTGGCATCAGAGCTGGGGACAGTCTTGTGGGACTGAGCCCTCAACCTGTGGGACCTGCCACACTGTCCAGGTACATAATGTCAGAGTTTGGCTGAGTCAGAGGACACCCACCTGGTGTCTGCAGGAGAATCAGCTGCAGAATGGCTTGGTGTGGGTGTGAACCCCTAAATATGTGGGGTCACAGAAGTGTTTTGTCTTGTGCAAAAGTGGTAGGAGAAGCTATATTTTTTTCCCATATCTTCACACATAGATACACTATACACACACACACACATTTTTTCTTATGTGTGAGAGTGGTCCTTGAAAATAAATTTAACTGGATTTTATTTCAGATGGTTTAGGAGAAAAGCAGCCTTACCTATCTCTTTCCTTTTCCCCCATTATTTCCAATCCACTCTCATGCTCACCAGGACCCAGAGAAGAAACTGGTTGACTTTCCACAGGCTCCAGCAGCTGTGGAATTTCAGGACACGGGAAGGGACCTGGAGACTGAGGGTCCCCTTAGTGATTGTTTTCTGCTGGTAACTCACACTAAACACAAACACCTAAAATCAAATTTGTTATCTACCCATTTTAATTTCTTAGTACAGCTCTTGGTCAATGGTCATTTCTCAGGCTCCTGAATGGGAGCCAAGATCACCCACGACCTTTCTTTGTCCTTAGCAGGATCAGACCATCTTGACTGGTCTTCTCACCCCCTGACACAAAATTAAAACTGAGGCACTTAGCACAAAAATATGCAAGAAAAAGCTTTAATTGGAAAGTAAGAAAATGAAGGTGAACACACCTCTGACAAAGATCAAGTTGGTCCCCAAAAAAGGAAATTATGAGAAAACAGGAAAAGGGCTTCAGTTTGAGGAACGGAAGGGAGCACAGGTCTGAATAGGAGGATTAGACTGGCCTATTAGCAAAGAGAAGGGCTAACTCTACAGTCACTTTCAGCTATGAGAACAGTTTTACTTGGGAGATAGTACAAAGTCCAGTCCAGTGTGGACCAAAGCTTCAGTCTCAATTCAGTTCCATGAACCCCTCCTCCCAGCTGGGCCCGCCGCTCACTCCAGGCTGCAGTAAGAATAAGAGCATAGCCCAGTGCATTCTCTCCCCTGGCTCTTTTTCTTTTTCTTTTCTTTTCTTTTTTTTTTTCCTTTTTCTATCTTTTTTTGAGACAAGGTTCCAGGCATGTACCGGTGTGCCCAGGTAACTCTCACTTGCTTTTTCCTGCCTTCCATCCCTCTTGCTGATTGGTTCTTCTGTAGTCAAGAAGGGGAAGAGGAATGAGGGGAACAGCAGGGTTGATTCTCAGTGATCTTCCCGGCAGGTCTTCCCCACAAGAGGCTCATTTTTGGCTGTGTTGGAGACTTCCCGAACCAGGCACAGTGCCCCAGGTTAAGGCTCTCTCCCTCTGACCTCCAGCACCCCTTGCAGCTATGCTGTCTTCCCTCATTGTACCCACAGCATGTTTAGGGTTAGGGCCCCTCCATCTGGCAGCAGCCCTTGGACAGGGTCTTTTCAAGACCCCTCCTTTCTGGGGAGACCTCTCGGCCCTGCTTCCAGAGCTGCCTTCTTTCTTCCTCTTGACCTGTCCCCTTACAAGGCCCTGGCCGGCCTCCTACCATCACCACCCACTATCGACAGTGAGATGCCAGACTCCGTGTTTATCTGAGGACCCATCAGATTCTCCCAAGACTATCTTCCTGTATCTCAAATTTATGGACCTTTGAGTGGGCCTTCATATCTCTGCATTTCAGCAAGCCTTTGGCTGAGGAATGAGGAACTGGACCTTCTGGCAGCCTCACCCTTTTTCCAAGATCAGTTCTTTTGGGGGCCCCATTTGGCTGGGGAGAAGACTTCTCCTTAGATAGCCAAAGTGTCCTTTTCTCCTACAAATCCCATGGACCAGCTTTCTATTGTTGCTATAGCAAATGACATAAGCTTAGTAGCTTAATTTAAAACATTATCTTATGTTTCTATAAATCAGAAGTCTAACACAGATCTCACTGGGCTAAAATCAAGGTGTTGGTGGGGCCACGTTCCTTCTGGAGGCTCTGGGGAAGCTCATTTCCTTGCTTTTTTCAGCTTCTAGAAGCTGCCCATCTTTCTTAGCTGTGGACCCTCCACCCTGGTCTCTCTTGGAAGCCAGCAATGTGGCATCTCTCTGACTATTCTTCCCTCTTTTTTATACTCACACTTCTCTCTCAGGCCACACAGGAAAGTTTCTCCAAATTTAAGGATTTGTGTGATTAGATTGAATTCTCTTGAGTAACCCAGGCTAGCTGCCTCATCTTCCACGCATTAACCCTAATCATATCTGCAAAGTCCCTGCTTCCTTGCTAGCTTACACATTTGTGGATCCAAAGATTCAGACCTGGACAGCTTTTGGAGGAGGAGAGGCGTTCTTCTGTCTACCGTATCTCACTCCTTCAGATTTCCAGTCTTATCTGATATATGCTGTGGGAGGGGAGGGAGATAGACTGTGTCACTTTTCTGGAAACCCTTGAAGGGCTTGTCTGCAGCTGTCTTTTGAATATTGGGAACATACTGCTGGTTGCCTTCAGCCTTAAGTCTTGTTAAATAAGTCTTGTTAAATAAAAGTTATAGGAGACCACTGCTTTGGACTAGGATTCTGCAGAAAGCCCCCACAGAACAGACTAAAAATAAAAATGGAGTCACGCATGCGCTGAAGTTCCACATCATCAATTGAAACCAAAGTTATGTGATCTTCCGCGGAATCAAAAGAGATAATAGCTAATTTCCCCAATCAGAACAGTTTCACTTGGCATGATCATGAAGTTTCCTCCGCTTTAATCCTTACAAAAAAAAAAAAAAAACAAAAAAAAACAAAAAAAACTAACCTGCAGTAACCTAATGATAAGCACTCATTCGTCTTTCTCCTGTTCTTCGTTTTGGCTTCCTTTAGCCCTTTTCTGAATATAAAACCAACCTCTGCTGCTCAACCCAACAGAACACTGTTCTTAGAAGAGTTGTCTGATTCAAGAATCACAAATGAAGCTAATTAAGACTGTAAACTAAGTTAGCCAGAATTTTATATTTTGGCAGCTTTTAAACCGGAATTCCCAGCACCCAGAAAAGTCACGTCTCACATACTGGCTGCTTCTCTCCTGCTCCAGGCTCTGAGGTCCTTGGGCGCAGAATCTGTTTCTCATGCATCCAGTAAGCCTTCTAGAAAAGTTGGTTGCTTGAAGGACGGAGGGTTTTTAAAATTTATCTAATTTATTACTTACAGGAATTAGAGGTGTAGGACACGTCAAAACTCTACTGGATAAAATGCCTTAATACATTTATTTTAAAAGAAAAAATGGACATTAAATAAATATGAGGCCACATTAATTTGCCAGGAAGGCAAAAGGGACTCGTGACCCTCCTGGATTGATGATATTATCTTTGTTATTTCAATTAACGAGCCGCGTGTGGGAGAGCACGCGATGGCACTCCAGACACCTCTGCAGGAAGGTTTGCGGGAGCGTCCAGCTCGGTTTGCTGGACACTCACTCCAGCTTGGGTGCAGCCTTTGAGTGTGGGTATAAATCGCATTTCTTCTTTTCAACAGCAGCAGAGCTAACTGCTGATGGACTCTTTTCAGTGCTGCAGGGAAGGCTGGGACTAGGAAGGGGTTACGGGAAGGGTGGGCACACTTTACATACTGTTAACACCCCATGGAACTGGGCACCGGTACATTAAGACAAGCTCACTGTCACCCTCTTCTTGACAGTGTTGAACACACTGGGGTTGTGGAGTCTTTTAAACAACTCTCACTGCTCCTTCTTATTTCTGCTTGGCTTTCTGGGAACCAAACATTCTTCCTGTGACTTCTAAAGGAAGCCCCAGGGGGAGAGGGTGCGGGACAGAAGCCTGGACTGGGTGGATGGGGATGCAGTCAGCCTTCTGCATTCTGGCCACACCCAGATTCAAAACATACTGAAAATCTCCAAGTAACTCTGTGTGTTTGCACTTATGCCGTTATTTCTGTTCGTTTGGTGTAGCAGGCCGAATATTGGCTTCCAATGATATTAGGCCCTAATTCTTGGAAACCATGTTATCTTATATGGCTTACAGAAACATAAAGGACTTTGCTGACGTAGTTAAAATGAAGGATCTTGAGATACTCATTCAGATTTTTGAGGCGAGCTCTAAATGCGATGTTGTTAAGACGGGAGCAGAGGGAGATCTAACTGCCACAGAGAAAGCAGCAAGACCACATGGCAAAGACTGGCATGTTGGGCCTCAGAAAATGCTGTATCAGAGTGTGGTACTTAGCATGCTGGGTGCGTGGAACTGAAAGACATCTCGAGGGCCTCAGAACCAGGGTCTCTCTGACCTTCACCTGCCCTGCTGTCTCTTACTGCTCATTTTTTCTTTGAAGTGAGTCATAGAAATTAGAATTCCTGTTCTGCAAGGTGGATCAGAGACACTAGACCCCTGTTCTCCAAAGCCAGCCAAACTGGAGTTATTACTCTAACCTTCATCCTTCCCTCCTGCCTTTCAGTCTAGTAGAGGACTATAAAGAAATTCTCTGCTATTGGAAGTGGGCTGTATGTATATCACTTTTTGCAAAGATAAAGAAAATGTGGTATTTACACACAATGGAATACTATTCTGTCAGAAAGAAGGATAAATTTAAGTCATTTACCCCAGCGACAAAAACAAAAACAAAAACAAATTTAAGTCATTTATAGGAAAATGAATGCACCTTGAGACCGTAATGTTAAGTGAAATAAATCAAACACACAAGCTTAAATATCACATGACTTCTCTTATATGAGAAACTCAAAGTATAAATGGCTTAAAGAGCAAAATGAAAGGTAGACAATAGGAAACAGGAAGCTAAGTCTCTTACAAATGGGAAGGAGATCTAGAGATGGAGGGAGGAGAAGGATAGGAGAGAAAGGACAAATTAAAAAATTAAGATGTTTATGTACATGTACCAATTTCTCTTAATGAATATGATCATTATGTGTTGCAAACATGTACTAATAAAAAGTTTTTAAATGAAATTCTCTGACCTGTCTTGTCTAACAGTAGGTCATAAGACTGTCATTCCAGAGGGAGTGTGTACTGCCTCCCATTCATACTTGGGAGAAAGAAGTACTGCCACAGATAACGACAAGAATCTGAATAGTTGTTGCTGTCTTCTATCCCTCCTTGACTATTTCCTTTTGTATTGAATGAATAATTTCTAGCATAATATTTAATCCTTTAATGAAAAGACCTATAGAAAACAAAAAACAAAATGGCATATGCAAATCTTACCATACTGATAATCAAATTAAATATGAATGCATTAAAAACCCAATCAAAAGGCAGGGACTGTCATACTCGATTTAAAAAGATTGAAGTATAGATTGACTATAGGAGGCACACCTTAGATTCAAAGATACAAATATATTCAAAGAAAAAGAGGGAGAAAAGTATTTCATGTAAATACTGACAATAAGAATGCTGAAGGGAACTATACTGATACCAGAATAAATAGACTTTAAAACAAAAAATGTTATTAGACATAGGGAGGGACATTTTATGATGAAAAATGTTCAATTTGTTCATAAGATGGAAAAATTATCAAAGTACACCTACAAATGGGGCACCAAATATAGTAGAAGAAGAAAACACTGATAGAAGTGAAGGGAGAAATTAGATAATACAAAATCAGTTGGAAACTTCAATACCCTACTGTCACTCACAGAAGATCGCATATGATTTCATATATATATATGTATGAGTATATATACATATTGCCCAGAATAAGCAAATCTGCAGAGAAAGAGATTAGTGGTTGCCTAAAATAGCAAGGCAGAAGATCAAAAAGGATGGAACAGATTTGAGCAATCCTAAAAATTAACTAGAACTAATAAACATCAACAGAACCTTCATAACAATAAAGTATACATTCTTCTCAAGCGTACATGAAACTTTCTCCAGGAAAGATCTCATGTCAAGGTATAAGGCAAGAAATCAACACCCTCATGCCTTGCTGGTGGGAATGCAGAAATGTAACCATTTGCAAAAACATTTTGACAGTTCCTCAAACTATTAAACATAGAGCGATCCTATGACCCCACAATTCCACTACTCAATATATACTCAGAAACAAAAACTTGTGTCCACGCAAAAATTTGTACATGAGTGTTCATAGAGATATATTTATATTACCCAAACTGGAAATGACCCGAGTTCAATCTACTAATCAATGAATAAAGGAAAGTCATCAATGAAATATTATTCGGCCATTAAAGGAAAATGGAATGTTGATACATGTTACAACATGGATGAACCCTGAAAGCATTGTGTAAAGTGTAAGGAGCCACTCACAGAAGATCACATATGATTTCATATATATATATATGAATATATATACATATTGCCCAGAATAAGCAAATCTGCAGAGAAAGAGATTAGTGGTTGCCTAGGACTGAAAAGGTTGGGGAAGAATGGGGAATGATTGCTAACATGTACTGAGTTTCTTTGGAGAGGATTGAAATCTTCTAAAATTGGATTGTGGTGATGGTTGCATATCTCTGTGGCTGTGCTAACAACCATTGAATCACATATGTTAAATAGATAAAATTATGGTTTGTAAATTACAACTCAATAAAGCTGTTAAAATTATAGTAAATTTTATAGTTATAAATTTGAAAATTCAGCCAACATTACAAACTCTAGCTTTATGTCAAACCATATCATTGGCATCCATTCAAATCTTTTTTCGTGGCAACAAATAAACATAGGAAAATATTTTCGGATAAGAAGAGAACCTGAATAGACAGACTTTGCCAGGTTTCTCCTCTTGGTTTATTACTATTAGATCACACTCCTTTGTCCAATCACATCTCAGCAGCACTGTCCTTATATGTTGAACCTATACACAAAATATCCCTTTTGCCCTGTCTTTGGATCTTCATTTAAAAATTCCCCATGTCACATAAAACTATGATTAAATGCATTTCTTATGCTTTTCTCTTGCTAGCTTGTCTTTTGTTACAGGCATTTGGCCGTGACCCTGATGATGGGGAGAGAAGGTATCACGTTTTCCCAGTCCCACAGGAGTGATGTGGCCACGTGCCAAGAAATGTCAGGAGCCCCCAGTAGCTGAAAGAGAGAAAGAATGGGTTCTCCCCTAGAACCTCTAGAGGGAGCTTATCTCTACTGATGCTTTGATTTCAGAGCAGAAGTACTGCTTTTGGGCATGTGACCTGCAGAACTGTCAGAGAATGAATTTCTGTGTTTCGAACCACCAAATTTGTGGTTTTTTGTTTCAGCCATCTTAGGAAATGAATACATTTGGTATATCACTGAGCACTGATAATATAAGTTATTCATTCATTCATTCATTCAATAAGTATTACTACGGGACACATTAGAAGCAGGGAGGCAGGCAGAAGAGAGGTAAGGTGTTCACAGTTGTTGCCCCAATTATATACCAAATGTTCCAAGTTTGCACATTTTTTGGCAAGGAGATTTTACGTTTTGTGTCAGTCTCTAAGGGGTTCCCTGTCCTCTAAAAGTTGAGAACCCTTGATGTAAATGTTGATCATCAAATCTTTTTTCCTTGGCTGAGAGACTGTCCTGGGTATTACTTTAAGGACAGTTTTGTCAAGGAAAGAAAGTTAATGGCATGAGATAAAAGTGCATCCTTCACTTTTGTTGAAAAACTAGACAAAGACATAATAGCTTATGTATCAAATCTTATTGTTTAAATTTTAGGGATCATTTATTTATACAATTTTCTGAGCTCTTGGTTTATGCCAGCTACTATTCTTACCCACCAGGGATAGAAGAGGCAACAAAACAGAACTGGAAATCCTGCTGTCGTGGAACTGATTTTCTAGTTAGAGGAACAGGCAAAAACCGAACCTGCCCATGAGCACTCAGGTGGCACAGAGCAGGAAGATAAGAGGCTGGAGGCGGGCAGGCTTTCTTTGTGCAATGGGCAGAGGAGATTCTCCGGAGTGTGACCTGTGCTCAGAGACCTAAAGGAGGTGAAGAAATGAGCCCAAAACACCCACAGGGAAAGAGAGTCCCAGGCGGAAGGAAAAGCTAAGGCAAAGGCCTGGAGAGGAGTAGCCTGACTGCCCGGGGACCAGGAAGTAGGCAAACTGATTAAAACAAGCTGCTGGTTTAGTCTAGCTGGTGAAAAGACTGGCAACAAGCAGAGGGGAACGCTTCCTATTGAGAAAAGTGTGGGATTTTGTTTTTGATTTTGTTTTTAGTATATTAGATATCAGCGACACTATTACAAGAATAAAAGGGTGTTGAGTTGCATAGAATTTTTCTTGTGACAGGAAGACACACACACACACACACACACACACACACACTGAGAGGCAAAATGGACTACAGTGATCCAGAAAACTAAATTGGACTTGAGTTTTTAAACCAATGTAAAGGCAATATGAATTGACCCAATAGGAAAGGTGGGATAGAGTTGGTCGAATATTTTGTTGTTGTTGTTGTCATTTTGTTTTTTGG
Organism: Hystrix cristata; assembly: GCA_004026905.1. Lineage (NCBI taxonomy): Eukaryota > Metazoa > Chordata > Mammalia > Rodentia > Hystricidae > Hystrix > Hystrix cristata. The sequence goes on along the minus strand of PVJO010012927.1, from coordinate 34,318 downwards.
GAAGCATGAGATAGACACTTGGCCTTTGAAATTGAACTAGGGAAGCTGACTGGAGAATGTCATGGAAAGAAGACCGCCAAGTCGCCAAGTCAGTTTAAGAAGCTGGATCCCAAGGATCTAGAAAAGAGTGTGAAAAACATTGATATCCGTGGGGACTCTGGAACAGCAGAAATGGATTTCCAGGGCCTCAGTCCCCGAAATGCTGTTAGGATGCTTGTGCCCAGCAATTTGAAGGTAATAAAACTCTGATTCAATTCCACAAATGGAGACAACTGAGAGCTAGCGAAGGGTAGTAATAGAGAGCCTGTGCTTGGGGCAGAGCAAGCTTGGGCTTGAGTCCTGCTCCCTCCCTTTACTCTGTGTCTTTGGGAGAGTAATTCTTCCCACCTTAGTGTCTACAGTGGGGTGAAGAGTTCCCCCCAAATTCATGCCCACCTAGAACCTCAGAATGTGACCCTCTTAGAAAGAGAGACTTTGCTGATGCCGTTAGTTAATATGAGACTATAATGGAATAGGGCGGGCTCTAAATCCAATGAACATGGGAGGATTTGGATACAGAAACACAGACACACAGGGAAGACAGCCACGTGAAGACAGAGGCAGAGTTGGAGTGATGCAACTCTGTGATATGACATAATACCCAAGAAATCAACTTGACAAAGGAAAAGATGTTTTTCGGTTCCCAGCACCAGATGTTTCTGTCCGTAGTTGCTTAGTTCTGTTGCTCTGGACCCATGGCAGCACAGTGCATCATGGCAGATGTGCATGGTGGAGGAGGCTGCTCGCCTGACGGTGTCCAGAAAGTGAAGAGAGACAGGAAGGGCTGGAGTCCAGTATCACCTCAAGGGCACTCCAGTGATCTAGCTTTCTCCCACAAGGCCCCATTTCCTAAAGATTCCATCAGGCTGAGGACTAAGCCTTCAACACATGGGCCTTTCAGGGACATTCAAGAGCTGTAGCACCGAGAATAACAAGGATTGATCAGGGCTATGAAAAAGCCCAAAAGGCTGCTCCCCTTGCACCTTCACCAGGAATGTGTCCCTGCTGATACCTTGATTGGGACTTCTAGCCCCCAGAACTCTAGAAGAACACATGCACTGAGACACGTGCTGCATCAGCCCTGATAAACTCATACAGCATCTTCCTGTGTACACCAAAGAAGAGAAGCTGGCACCGTCTGCCTGCTGGTTAGCCAGTAAATGGCTCAGCATCATCTGTAGGGAGGCACGGAGCTATATAACCGTGTCCCTTAGTTCACAGAGCTGTGGTGGTGCTGACTGGCACACGGGGCCCAACACATAGTGGGCACTCAGTAAATATTAGCCAGAAAGCACAAAACCACAGCTGGCTGACCTGCGATCCGGTTGCATGGGTCAGCAGGCTTACCTTCTGGTCAGAGACTCGACCGTAAGCAAATTGCATAAATAATGTAGGATCGGGGTGATTACTATTGTAAGAAAAAGTAAGAGGATAAGGAGATAGAGAGTGTTGGAGAGCAGGGATTTCAAGGAAAGAGGCTTCTGAGAAGACGGTGTGGGGGTAAGGACCATGGTATGCCCTCCGTAAATGTTAGCTAGCATTATTAGCATCATGTGTTATTGTGAAACAGGCAGATGTAATGTAGAAAACAGGATTCCAACCCAGCCCCGCTGAATAAACAATATTGTGGCCTTCCCTAAGGCTCCTGACAAAAGGAGGAAAATGCTGTGGTTTTAGCATGGTTGTCCCCACCAAAACTCAAGTCCGGGCTTGCTCTGCCATGTGATAGTGTTGAGAAGTGGCATGGGAATTGCTGGGAGAGAACTGGGTCGTGGGGACTCCACCCCCATGAATGGATTATCACAGGAGAGTTTAGTTATCACAAGCAAGGTTATTATGCAATGAGTTTAGCTTCATCAGCTTCCTCTTGCTGTAAGATTTCTTTGTACATCTCTTTCCACTTCTCTGACATGTTGTCATTCATCATGAAACTCTTGCCAGAACCCAACCAGATGCCAACCAATGTCATACCCTTGGGCCACCAGAACTGGGTTCATAACAAATCTCTTTCCCTTTATCAATTATCCAGTCTCAGAGATTTTGGTATAGCAACAGGAAACACACTAAGACAATGTGACAAACATAAGATGAGCAATCAGCCCAGTTTGCCTAGAATTGAGAGGTTTCCCAAGATGAGGGACTTGGGTTTTTAGGTCAATAGAAGGCAATAATGAATCAACCCACGAAACGATGTAAGAAGAGTTGTTAGATAGTTCACTGGATTTTTTTCCTGGTATTTTGTAACTGACTTTCTGGCTCATGTTTCCAATTTCCCTGTTAAACACTGATACATTCATAATAAGCTAGTGTTCACATTCGGGAGTGTGAACAGTGTTCAATGCGACAGACTCAGACTCACCAGCTACAGTAGGTTGCTCCAGGACCATTTCCTCGTGAAGCCACAGTGCAGGGTAGATGAGAAAGGCCCAGGTGGATAACCCAAAAGCTCACGGCCTCGGGCACATGATAGGTGCAAGGAATGTGATTTAATTCTGAGTGGGATGGAGCCCTTCATAGGAGAAGAATTTGTTACTAAAACACACACCTGCTGGGTCTGTTTTCTGACCTCTGCACGATAGACACAGCCTCTCAGAAGGACTCTGGAGATGGAAGCCTTCTGTACCATCTCCACCCCTTGGCACCTCTCTCTGCTCCACAAGACCCTGACGTCCTTGGGAAGATCAGCAGATGGCTGGTTCTTAGAAGGTTACCAGGCTTTTCTGAGCCTCAAGTCACTCACATGCAAAAGGAGATAAGGATAACCCACATCTTTTGGTTTCGGGATGCTTGGATGAAAAGAATAATTTACTTAAGAAATATTTATTAAGGAGCCATAATGTATCAGGCATTAATTGTACTAGCTGGAGGACAAGATTTGAACAAAATACACACAATCACACACTCTCGCCCTCAAGTGCAATACAATCTAGTGACGAGAACAGATTTAAGGAAGTAAGTTACAAGCAATGGTTAGTGCTGCAAAGGGGAATATGGCAAGAAAAGTGGGGCGGGATTACTCCTTGGGTCCAGAAAAGGAAAAGCCTAAGAACTAAAAGATGAGAAAGAGCCAGATTTTACTACTTTGTGTTTTGCTTTGCTTTTTTTGAAACAGGATCTCACTATGTAGTTCAGGCTGGACTTGAGCTCACTACATAGCCCAGGTTGGCCTCAAACTCACAGTGATCCTCCTGCCTCAGCTTCTTGAGTGCTGGGATTACAGGTGTACACCACCACACCCAGCCAGATTTTACTACTTTTAATGGAAACTCATGAAATATACTAACTACTGGAGGACAATTAACTTCTTTAAAATGTTGGTTTTTCCTATCTAGGAATAGGGCAAGCTTTTCCACTGATTCAGACTTCCATATTAAAGAGTTGTTTTCTGTTTTTGTGTTTGTTTGTCATGTTTTAATTTTTATTTTCTTTCACATATGTGAAATACAGCCATATTCTTGTGCCTGAAAGTGTTTTATGCATGTAAAAGAAAACAAGATGAACAATCGAGTACCTCCACCATCCTTGGACATGCACTGCAGGCTTGTCCTAGATGGTAAAGAACCCCCCCTCAAAGGAAATATTTATGATTCTCAACCTCATTTACAATTTACACATTTCTATCTTTACCTCAGTAGTATATTGTTTACTTGTGCTTTTTTTCCTTAAGATATTTTTGGGGGTTTAAGAGCAGTTTTAGGTTCATAGCAAAATTGAGAAGCAGTTCACAGATAGTCGGTAGCACCTCCACTCCCAGATCCGCGTAGCCTCCCTCATTGCCCCACTAGAGTGGTACATTTATTGCAACAGAGGAAGCACCACTGACAAATCATTATCACCAAAGTCCTCATTTTGCATTAAGATTCACTCTTGGTGTCATACATTCCTTGGGTTGGGCAAATGTATAGTGACATGTATACACCACCATGGTAACATACAGGATAATTTTACTGCCCTAAACATGTTCTGTGCTCTGTCTGTTCATTTCTCCTTCCCTCTAATCCCTGATCTTTTTTTAAGCGTCTCTATAGTTTTGCCTTTTCCAGAATTTCATATAGTTGGAATCATACAGTATATATTCTTTTTAGGTTGGCTCCTTCCACTTAGTAATATAATTGCAGTTTTCTCCATGTCTTTTCATGGTTTGTAGGTTTTTAAAAATCATTTCTTGGTACATCTGGGTGTACTATGTTAATCTGTCCATTCACCTACTGAAGAATGTCTTGGTTGTTTCCAAAGTTTGGCAGTTATCAACAAACCTGCCTTAAATAGTCACATGCAGGTTTTTATGTGGACACAGGTTTCTGACACTTTTGAGTAAATACCAAGGAGTGTGATTAGTGAATTGTACGGAAAGGGTATATTTAGTTTATAATTAACCACCAAACTTTCTTCCAAGGTGACTTTACCATTCTCACCAGCAATGACTGTGAGCTCCTGTAGCTCTACATCCATGTCAGCAGTTAGTATTGTCAATGTTCTGAATTTTGTCTATTCTGATAGGTGCGTAGTGGTATCTCATTGTTATTTTAATTTGTATTTCCTCAATAACATATGACATGGAGCGCCTTGCCATATACTTATTTACCATCTGTATATCTTCTTTAGTGATGTGTCTGTTGAGTTCTTTGGCTTGTTTTTAAAACTGGGTTGTTTGTGCTCTTATTATTAAGTTATAAATTTTCTTTGCATATTTGCTTAGCAGTTCTTTATCAACTATGTCTTTTTCAAATATTTTCTCCTGGTTTGTAGCTTGTTTTTCATTCCCTTGACAGTGTATTTCACAGAGCAGAAAATTTTAATTTTAATTATGTCTAGCTCCTTGATTTTTCTTTTATGGATCGTGCCTTTGGTTCATTTCTAAAAAGTCATTGCCGAACCCAAGATCATCTAGTTTTTATCCTGCGCTTTCTTCTGGGAGTTTATAGTTTTCCATTTTGCACTTAGATCTGTGACCAATTTTTAGTTAATTTTTGTCAAGAGTGTAATCATAACAAGGTCTGTGTTTAGATTCATTTTTGCCTATAGATATTATTTTATCAACTTCTAGTAAAAAAACTTTCCTCATTTTTAGTGTCTTTGCTCCTTTGTCAAAGACTGGTAGACTATATTTAATGGGTCTTTTCTGGGCTATCTTTTCTGTTCCATTTTCTATTTATCTCTTTTTTGGCTGATATCACGGTGTTAATTACTACAGCTTCGTAGTAAGTCTTCAGGTTGGGTAATGTCAGTCCCCTGACTTTATTTTTGTCCTTCAATATTATGTTAGCTATTTTGGGTCCTTTGTCTCTCCATATAAATTCTTAGAATCAGTTGTTGATATTTACAAAGCAACTTTCTAGTAATTTGATTAGGATTGCATTGAATATATGATTCAAATTGAGAAGAAATGACCTTGGCAGTATTGAGCATCCCTAGTCTTCTTATTCATAAACAGGGAATATCTTTCCAGTTATTTAGTTCTCCTTTGACTTGTTTTTATCAGAATTTTATCATTTGCCTCATAAGCATCTTGTACATGTTTTTGTTAGACTTATGCCCAGGTATTTTGGTTTTTGTAGTCCTGGGGTAGCTGGTGTCATGTTTTTAACTTCAAACTATACTTGTTCATTGCTGGCATATAGGAAAACAATTGAATTTTATATATTCACCTTATATCCTCCAAGCTTGCTATAATTGCCTATTAGCTCCAGGAAGGATTGTTTTTTGTTTTGGTTTGGTTTTGTCAATTCTTTTAATTTTCTACATAGACGATCAAGCCATCTATAAATAGAGATTTATTTCTTCTTTCCCAATCAGTATGCCTTTTATCTGGTTTTCTGGTCTTACTTCATTAGCTAGGACTGTGAGTATGAAATTGAAAAGGAGTGGTGAGAGGGGACACCCTTGCTTGTTCCTGATTTTAGTGAGAAAGGTTCTGGTTTCTTAGCATTACATATGATGTTAGCTGTAAGATTTTTGGAGATAGTCTTATCAAGTAAATGAAATTTTCTTCTATTCCTAATTTACTAGGAGATCTTATCCTGCATAGATATTGAAATTTTTTCAAATGTTTTTTTCTACATCTAATAGCATAATTATGTGATTTTCTTATTCAGCTTGTTGATGTGATGGATTATATTAATTCATGTTCAAATATTGAGCCAGACCTATGATAAATCCCACTTGGTTATGGCATATTATTCTTTTTATACAATGTTGGGCTTTATAACTAATATTTTATTGAGGAATTTTACACCTCTGTTCATGACAGATATTGGTCTATGGATTTTTTTTTTAAATATCTTTGTCTTGTTTGCTATTAAGATGATGCAGACTTCCTAGAATGAGTTAGGAAATATTCCTTCTACTTCCATCTTCTGAAAGAGATTGTAAAAAATTGATGTAAGTTCTTCCTTAAATTTTTTTTGTAGAATTCACCAATGAGTCCATCTAAGGCTAGTGCTTTCCATTTGGGAATGCTATTAATTATTAATTTAATTTCCTTTTTTTTTTTTTTTTTTTTTTAGTACCGGGAATCAAACAAAATTTCTTCTTGTTTGAGTTTTGGCTCATTATATTTTTGAAAGAAATGTTTCATTTCATTTAGACTATCAAATGTATTGACATGAAGTTACTATGTCATTGCTTTATTATTCTTTTAAAACTGTAGGACCTATAGTGATGGCCTCTTTCATTTTTGATATTAGTAAATTGTGTCCTCTCCCTTTTTACTTTGCTATACTGACTAGAAGCTGATTAAATTTATTGATCTTTTCGAAGAACTAGCTCTTGGAATCATTGATTTTTATCTACTGATTTCTTGATTTCTGCTCTAATTTTTATCATTATTTCTTTTCTTCTGCTTACTTCAGATTTAATTTGCTCTTCTTCTCTTAGTTTCCTGGGCTGAAAATATAGTTATTGATTTTAGATTATTATTATTTTCTAATATATTTATTCAATGCTAGAATAGCACTGCTAGTAGAAAAGCACTATTTTGCTACTTTACACAATTTTTGGTGAATTGTGTTTTAATTTTATTTAGTTAAAATGTTTTAAATTTAGTTTGATATTTCTTTGGCCACTGTATTACTTAGAAGTGTGTTGTTGGGGCTGGGGATTTAGCTCAGTGGTTAGAGTGTTTGCCTACCAAGTCCAAGACCCTGAGTTCAATCCCTGGCACACACACACACACACACACACACACACACACACACACAAATCGAGAAGTGTGTTGTTTAACCTCCACATACTTCGGAAATTTCCCACTGTTTCTCATTGATTTTTAGTTTAATTCTTTCGTGATCCAAGAGCAGACATTGTGAGTTTTTACAATTTGCAAATGTATGTGTTTTGTGGTCCCCAAAGTGATAACTTGATGATCTTGAGAATATATATTCTGCCATTGTTGGATGAAGTAGGTCATAGACATTTATCATATCCAGTTGCTTGATGGTGTTGAGTTCAGTTATGTCCTTACTGATTTTCTGTATGCTAGATCTTTCCATTTCTAAGAGAAGATTTTTCAACTGTGATAGCAGAGCAAATTTGTTTCTCCTTGTAATTCTATCATTTCTTCCCTCACATGTTTACATATCCTGTTGTGAGGTGCATGTATGTTAAGGAGTGTTATTTCTTCTTGGAGAATTGACCCCTTTATCATTATGTGGGGTCCTCTTCTCTCCCTGACAGCTTTCCTCACTTTGAAAACTGATGTGTCTAAAATTAATCTAGCTACTCCTCTTTTCTTTTAATTAATGTTACAATGGTAGAACTTTCTCAATCCATCTACAGTGGTACCATGAACCTAATTTATTTTACCATTTTGGGGAAGATGGCTGCCTTTGTGTTTGTGTGGGGAAGATGGCCAAGGTCGTGTTTATCACTTGGCGCAGACTTTGCAAACAGAAGCAAAATTTTGCGAAAAGATTTTGTTGGTGAACCAAATTGTTTGGAAACAGAAGTATTTGTGAACCAAGGTATTACAGTACTTTGTAGTGTGTTCTACTTAAAGTGGGTTTTGTAGAAATGGGTCGTGTTTTTCTATGCACTCTGACAATCTCTGAATTTTAATGAGTGCATTTAGATCACTAACGTTCAAAGCAATTATTAATGTGGTTGGATTAATATAACTGGCTTTACATAGGCTACATATAAAAATGTATAGACTTGAAGACATTGCTGCTATTATTATTTTGAACAAATTGTTATTTGTTCCATGAAGTAAAACAAAAGTCTTGAGTTCATCTCTGCTTTTCTCCTTCTCTGATGCTCTTTCTTTCTTTATGTAGATGTAGCTCTTTATGTTGAGTTCCTGAATTATTTTCCCTTTCTCTCAAGACCTCTTCTAACATTTCTTACAAGGTAGGTCTATTGGCAATAAAATCTCTAAATTTTTATTTGTCTGGGAAGGTCTATTTCTTTTTCACTTTTGAAGGTTGACTTCACAGGATTCAGAATTATAGGTTGATGGTTTTTTTCTTTCAACAAGTACAATAGTATTTTGCTCCACTTTCTTCTTACTTGTGTGGTTTCTGAGGAAATCAGATGTCATTGTTTATTCTTTGCTCTTCTGTAGGTAAAGTGTTTTTTTCTTTTTTTTTTTTCAGGATTTCTATCTTTGATTTTTTGTATTTGGAAAATGATATGTCTACACATAGAATATTGCTGGGTTTTGTTTGCTTTGTTTTGGCATTTATCCTTCATGGTATTGTCTAAATTTTCTGAATCTATGGGTCTCATTATGCCTGTGTTACACATTTCATAGATATCCCACAGTTTTTGAATAATCTGTTCTAGTTTTCACTTTAGTCTTTGTTCTCTTTGCTTTTTAAGATTTGCAGATTTCTATTGATCTATAGTTATCCTTTGATTCCTATGAGGCATTGGTTTCAGGGCCACTGCCCCCACTCCTATGGATGCCAAAGTCTGAAGATGTGCAATATTTGCCTATAGCCTACGCACATCCTTCTGTGTATTTTAAATCATTGCTAGATTTAAGATATCTAATGGAGTGTAAACACTGTATAACTGTTTGTCATACTGTATTGCTTAGGGAATAATGACAAGGAAAAAAGTCTGCACAGATACAGTTTTTTCCAGTAATTTAAATCCACAGTTGGGTGAATCCACAGATACAGAATTGGTTGACATGGAGGGACGACTGTATCTTCAAGCTCAGAAATTCTTTCTTCAGCCATGTCTAGTCTGCTGATAAGCCCATCAGAGGCATTCGTTTATGGCTACAGTGTTTTTATTCTTACATTTCCACTTTTAGTTTCTTTATAGTATATCTTGATGGAGAAATTTTACAGTGTTAATCTAATCAAATATTCTGCACTTTGTTTTGATTACGGAATCTTTATGCTGAAGTCATATAGATGTTCTTCTATGGTATGGATTTTTAATCACTTTTATGCCATAGGCTCTTTGTCATGTTTTTAAATATATAAAATAAAACTCACAGAATTTACAAATAAAACCAATTATGCAAAGATACGGTCACCAAAATATTACAAAGTATAATATAGCATATTTTAATGTATTAAAAAACAAGATTTAACAAAAACCTAATAACAGCTGTAAATTTTCAAATATGAGTAAGTATATGTATTAGTCATCCATCTCCATGCAAAATGCATTCCGTCAGTCTCTAAGAGTCACCAGGTTTGACAGTTCCAGCATTGCTAAAAAATCCAAGTCCAAAGTCTCCTCAGAGATTCAAAATAAACTCTTTGCTGTGAGCCACTTTAAAAATCAAAAAGAAAATTAAATTCTGCCAGTATACAATGGCACAGGGTAAACATTCACATTCCAAGAGAGGATAGAATGAAAGGGACCAAAGCCATACCAAAACCTAGTAGGGAAAACATTAGATCTCATAGTGTATGTTCAGCACTCAAGACAAATTGTGGTGAGACGTGAACTCCAAAGGGCTTGGACAGTCGTGTCACAATGGCATTGCTGGTTGTGGTCCTCATGCCCTTTCTCTTCAGTTGGCTTTGCTCGCTGCCTGTGGCTTTCCTCAGATGTTCCACATCCTAGTATCTCCAACTTCCTGGAGTCTCCACTATACTTTTGGTTTCACTCTCACAATTTCAGGGGCATATGCCTGGTCACCCAGGTCCTATTCTGATATCTGTGTAGAATCCTCCCTGATCTCACAATTCTTGCCTTCTCTGTTCCTGTAAAACCAGCTTCACAAGAATGAAGCCAAAGTCTGCCAATAGCTTGTGCAGTAACCAGGACTCTTTAGATCATGGTTGCAGAGGCCTCTGATACCCTGGATAGCTGAGCACTGTAAATTGAATCACAGGGGGTGAATTACTTATGTGGCCCTTCTGGAGAAAAGGGAGGAGCCAGAAAAGGAGATGACCCTTTCAGGTCATGCCTCCAGTGACCCACCTCCAACCAGACCCAGCCTCCTAATAGCAAATCAGCTGTAGTGCTCCGATGATCCCATCAACTTCCATAGAAGATGTGAGAACTTTGGGGGACTTTCAGATCTAAACTGTAAGACATAATTATCACAGCATAAATAATATTACATGATAATTGCAAAACTGTCATGTAATATGAAACTATCTTTATTAAAATTAAGATCATAGCTACTAAGACTACCATGATCTGTTATCTATGTTAATTAATAAAATTTCTAATTTAGAGATTAGTGAAAATAATTTCCATAGCCACATTTGTGAACCTACTGAATTATATCTACCAATAAATGCAGTGGAGGTCTATGGAATTCATTTCAAAAATCTCTATATAGCATTTCCTAAAAATTTTAACTCTCTACCTTTTCTTTGCTTTGTTTTTTGCCAATCAGAATTTATCTTTTTATATTGTACATGGTATTTATTTATTCCTTTTTTATTAATTAATTTATCTCTTCCCCCTTTGATCTGTAATGTCATTGCTGGACTAAATCAGATTTGTCTGTAATGGATCTCCATTTCTGGGCTCTTTATTCCCTTCATGTCTCCCCACTTTGTGTATTGACTGTTCTTGATACTTGGCTTTTTAAATGCTAATTTTAGAAATAGCTGTCAAGTTTCAAGAAAAAGTTTATTAGAATGTTGATCAAGACTGCACTGAATCTATAGGCCTTTGATTTGTGCCTTTTGATACATTTCCTGTTTTTTCCAGGAAAGACTTGTTCATCTTTTGTTAGATCTTCTTCTAAGTTTATCCTCTCCCAATTCCTCCCACACCTAATTAAAGGGATTCCAAGTGGAAATTTTACTTTAAAAATTAGACTTTCTAACTCTGTTGCCAATATATAAGAAATAAATTGTTTTTGAATATTAATCTTTTATCCCCAACCTTATTAAATTATTTGTATAATTTACTTGTAAAACTACTAGGATTTTTCTATGCAAATCATCATATAACCTTTAATTCATGTCTCTTTTGCTCAATTTCAATTCTTATATATTTAAATTTCTTTTTTTTAATTTTATTGCATTGGCTTATACTTCTGATGTAGTATTGAATAAAAGTAGGGATTTTTTTAAAAAAAGCTTTTAACTTTTATGTATAATGTTTTATGGGCCTTGGGGAGATATACTGCACAAACATAAAGAACTCCCATTCTATTTCTAGTTTACCAATTTTTAAAAAAATTGTAAGTGGATGTTATTAGGGTTTTGTTTCATTTTATTTCTTAAGGTAATAAATATAAGAGCATGTGTATATTTCAATGGAGTAGACCCACTAAAGAGAAATTGAGAATGCAAGAGAGAAGAAACAACAGTCCTTGAGAAGGTTGAGGGTAGATTTTTCTATAGCTCTTTGACGCTAAAGTTGCTTAATATAATGCCTAGTCTATTAGTTTCCTATTGTTGCTGTAACAAATTACTATAAACTTTGCACCTTAAAACAACATAGATTTATTATGCTTTGAAACGACAGATATTTATTCTCTTATAATTATGGAGATCAGAAGTCTAAAATCAGTTTTACGTGGCTAGCATCAAGACATCAGCAGGACTACATTCTTTCTGGAGGCTCCATCCAAGATGGCTGCCATCTTGCCTTTAGGCTTCTTGCATCTTCCAGCTTGTAGAGGTGGCCAACAATCCTTGGCTTATGGTTTCTTCTTCCGTCTTCAAAGCCAGTAATACAGTGTCCTCAATCTTTCTGTGCTTCTGTTGTAACATTGCCTTCCTTCTGTAGGACAACATTTATCAAAAATTGAGCCCACCTGGAAATCCAGGATAATGTCTTCATCTCAAAATCCTTAACTTATTTTCATCTATAAGGTCTTTATACTATACAAGGTTATAGTCACAGATCTCGGGATTAGGGTGTGGACATCTCTGATGTCCATTATTTTGTTTTCTACATTTAGCATGCATTAGATTACGTGTTGGTTTTGTAGGTCAAAATGGTTCAACATTATGAATTCCATGTAGTTTCACCCAACATTTCTCAGTATACAGAAACTACTATGAATACCATTAAGAAAAGAAGAAATGTTTTTGCCATAAACTGCCGGCTCCAGGCCTATCCTGTAGTTTTATGAATAATATGTTGAGTAATTTCTAGTTAATCGAATGTTAGCAAAACCTCAGATCTTTAGGACTTCCTGTAATATGTCCTGTGTCAATGCCCTGGAAGCAGAGGTAGTCTCCCCTCTCCAAGCCACTTACCTCTTTGCAGTCTTGGAAGAGGCCTGCTAAAGGACTGTAGAAAGAGACTCCGCCCACAAAGTAAGGAAACCCCTCTGCTCAGCTACCAGACCCCTTTGCTCCATAGCACCAATACTCTCCTGAGGAGGGAGCAGGCTAGCTGTACAAGCCTTCCATGTTGTAAATGTACGTGGCTGTGCCATCTGATGCCGTGTTGGAGCCCGAAGTCAAAGCAAGAAAACAATCAGTGATACCAATCCTGTCTTTATTTAAAATTTTGATATTTTATGCATTGGGGATTTTTTTGCACCTATTTTTCTTAATAACCATTTTTGACCTAAAACACCAACACATGTAGTTTAATCTAAGTATAATAAACTAAATAATGGACACCAAAGATGTCCACGTTTAGTTTTGTATAAAACTATTATTTGTCTTTATTATTAAGGTTTTTGGCACTCCTTAAATGTTGCTGCTGAGACTCACCGTAGTTTCCACGCTGATCTACATTTGTATATATTTTCTCTACTGTCAGTTTAGGAGGGACACTCCTGGCAAAAGTTCAAACTTTATCTGAGGAGGAAAATACAAAGCAGTTAGGATTTACTGCGATAACAAGAAAGGAAAACCAGCCCCTAACCTCTGAAAGGCCCCTGGTCCAAGTGATTCTCTTTGCTGCCAATTGCCTTCTCCAAGTGAGAAAGAATAAACTAATTTTATACCTATTCAGTCCAATAAAGCTCATTGTCCTACCTCTACCTCCAGTGATAACAGGCAGGAACAGTTCATTTTCCATTGCTAAGCAACGGCAAAAACAGCGCACGGCATGGGTCCTGGCCTCATGGGCTGATAGGGATCACTGTCTAAAGTTCCTGTTTGCATTTTGAAGTCAACAATAATTGCAGTTCTCTATTAGTGTTCATTAAGATGGTTTATATCTGGACTAACTCCAGTCTCCGCTCAGCGAGTTGAATGCGTTGTTCTCCTAGGGAGAGAAATATTTGGCAGTAAAAACCCTGTGCCGATTTCCCCTTGGTAGGCCAGGGGACTCTGGTCGCCATCCGCACGCAGTTCCCCAGCCCGGGACAACAAGGATCTCTTGAAGGTTGGGAAAGAGAGGGGTGGAGAGGAAAGTTCCGCCTCTGGCTGACTTCCTTCCACCCCTCCTGAAAAGTAGGCCAGTGGTGCACAAGTCTGTTCCATGACCTGAGCTCTGGCTATTCCCGGGGGCGGAGGGCACGAGGCCGTTTCCCCGAGGCCAGCAGGAAAGTTTGGGAAGGGCCTCGCCCCTCCCTCCCCGGACTCGGGCCAGCCAGAGGCGCTTCCTAGGGCGGGGTGGGCTCCTGCCTGCCTGGCTCGGGAAGGGTCAAACAGTGGCCTCAGTGTAATGGTCGCGGGCCTCAGCCGGCTTGCAGAGCCGCCCTTGGACGCCACTTCCCAGGTGTTGACTCACCCGGCGGCGGGCGCGGCGGCTGCCAGACCCGGCAGGAGCAGCCGGCGCCTTGCGCAACCTGCCCTTCGTCCCCTGTCCTGGAGCCAAGTCTGCACTGAAAATAAAACCAGAAAACAGCTTAAAGCAATTAACGAGGATGTTATTCTCCGATTTAGACCCCATTCCAAAACACCCTTCCACTCGCAGCACTTTTCAAAAGGAGCGGCTGCTGCCTGTCCTCGACCGCTCAGTCCGAGGGTTTCTCGGGGCCGCCCCGCATTACAAGCCTGCTCGCGCCCCCTAGTGTACGCAGGCGCCCGGAGCCGTTCACAGTTGTGCCCGCGAGAGGCCAGGCCAGGTGAGGGGGGTGGGAGAAACTGGGGCCAGCAAGTCTCATTCCGCGAGGTCTGGCGCTGAGGACGGAAAACCACACGCTCATTCCTGATTCAGTGCGTGACTTGGGAAACCGTTCTTCTTGGGTTCTCCCCGGTACTTTCTTCTGACTCCAACCTGACCTCGCCTGCTTGCGGTGGAGCCAGAGGCTTTCTGCTCCATGACTGAAAGGAATGGAAGACCAAGCCGTTCACATACCGTAATGTCACTGGGAAGCTGGGGGATGAGCCGTGTGTTGTGGCTGAGATGCGCGGCAGCCCAGTCACCCTAAACCCAGACACTGCAAGTCCAAGGTCATTCGTTTTGCTGCTGTTGTTAAAACGTGTATTCATTTTTCTTGGGTACAGAGACAGCCTGGGGCCAGGGCTACGACTTCCAAACAACAGACAGATATGGAAGGTCAAGAAGGTTCTGAACGCCAAGTTCTTTGTATCCTGGTAATTCTGTGATTCTTTCCCTTTCCATGTTATCTTTTTCTCTGAAAAGCAGGCAGGAGGGAGTTCAAGTAAATGGGAAAAGAATCCGTTGTCGGGAATGCCAAAGCAGCAGGGGCACTGGTGTGGGATGTGAGTACCAGGAGCCATGGAAACCTACACAAAAGAACTGACAGCCACCTCCTGAGGGTAGCTGGAAGTTTTCACACCGAAATTCTTGAGTCCTCAACCACATGGTCCCTCAGTCTTCCCAGGCTGACTACCTTGATTGGCCTCAAGAACAGGGATGGAGAAGAGTTTCATATTCTGTGCCAACTTTAGTCAATGGAGGAGCCTAAAGTACTGTATTCAGAGTGTTCCCGAAGGGTGAGTTTGAGGAAAAGCATCATGATTGATTGGTGATGTCTTCCCTGAGCACAGAACAGGGGAAGAGCTGGTATCCATGGCAACAAGGCAAGAAGAAAAGAGAGTACACCATAGGAAGAAAACTCGGCCAAGGAGCTCTTCAGTGGTGTTATTGGTCATTCCTGTGTTCAGGGGCTGAACCGATGGTGTGGTTTTTCCAACTTCACAAGTTTTAGCAGCTGACCAGAAGGCTGAGGTGGAATAACAACAGAATGGAGGCAAGAATGCATCTGATTGTCTCGGAGATCATAGGGTGACAGATCAATCCCTGAGCACAAACTGAACATGACTATATGCCCAGTAAGTAAGAGCTGTGAGTGTACAGAGAAGGGAGAGAGGTACAAAAAGATTCTAAGTTTAGATCCTCCTCAGTTCCACAACATAGAAGAGGCAATTAGAGAATCAGAGTCATTGCCTGCACCAGACAACATCACAGGAATGGGAGAAGGAGAGGTGGGCAGAGGGTGAAACAGTTGTGTCCCCCGACCCTACAGACCCCCGAGCAGTCCTAGATCAAAGGGAGGAGGCTGCCAAGGCTCAAGCCCAGCTCTGACCCTGCGCACCGGGCACATCCAGAGGGCTCCAAGCTTGCTACGGGGCACCAAGTGGTCTTCATGTGCCTCATCCACAGTGTACCTTGAGCCTTTCTCTTTCTCTTCATTGCTGCTGTCCCCATCCTAATCCTAGCCGTCGTCTCCTCTTCCCGGAGGTGGAGGGGCGCACTGGCCTCCTGACGGCCCTCCCTGTCTTCTCTCTGCCTTCCCTGCTTTTATCCACCTTGTACTCCAGGCTCTCCACTCCAAATAGCACTCAGTGGCATGATCTTTTGAATACCTGTGACTGCACCATCACGTGTTTCTCCCCCAGGGCCTCCTGTTTCCTGAAATTCCACACAAAGGAGCCGCGGCATCCCCCTCTGTGCCACCTTTCTCCACCCCGCTTCCCTTTGCTTTTACCCTTTGCCCACACCCAGGCTTTTATGTGGCCCCTCAGAGTGTGTGATCTTCTGCCTCAGACCCTCACACAGACTCCTGTCCCCTCAATTTTGCACCCTCCCTTTCTACTTTGCTGATACTCTCTGTCTCTCAGCTTGAATTCTGCCTCCTCAGGGACTTCTCATAGCACCTTAGATGCTCCTCTGGGGCATCTATCACCATTGTGAGTAATTAGTTGTAAAATTATTTATGTAGCATCTATTCCCTGATGGCCTGTGAGGCTCAAGAGAGGGGCTCTGGGACTTTCTTATTTGCCACAGTGTCTTAGGATTTAGCACAGTCCCCAGCAGATTTCCTTGCATGGAATAGATACTTAACATTCATTGATCAAATTAATAAATGGAGAGGAAAAGAGATGGTTGGATGGATAGATGGATGGGTGGACGAGTGGTAGGACGTTTCAGAGATTAAAGATGATTTCTACTCCTTGCCAATCATATGGAAGAGATAAGTCCAGTGGGTTTGGCATCACCAGGAGAGGGGGAGAGTAAGAGTTGAGTTGACCACAACAGAGGGGAAGAGAGGGCGGGTCAAGATCAAAGCTCTAGTTCCTGGGAATTTGAGCTTTGCCTTTCCAAGACTGCCGGGAATAAATGTCCAGAATTCCATTTCCCAAAAATATAATTTAAACAAGAAAAATCCAAATGAGAACTGAATAGATCAGAGGGAAAGGAACCAAGCTTCAAGCATCCATTTATGTTGCTGGGAAAGTCATATAAAAATAGGTCACATTTCTGTTCTCTTGTGGCTGCTTTATGCCATTCTAGCCTGCCGCAGCAACCTAATTGCCAAACATTGTGCTGCTTTGCCATGGGGCCATCTGAAATCTAAGAAAGCACAGAAATCTAGCAGTTTCACAAGCCTATTTTTTTATAAGGCGGACTCCACAGACTTGTAACCACTAATTGACCATGTAAATTACTGCCTCTTGTATCAGTTGCAACACAAGGGAACATGGAATGTAGTATCGGTTTTGGCTCCCTGCTGCCAACTACACTGGCGGAGGGAAGATTAGAGAACAGGGTTTGAATGACCCAGCAGAGGGGAAAAGTCCAGCCGGTCTTCCAAAGGGGTCAGGCTCCAAGAATTCAGTCATGATTTCCCCAGACACCCTGCTGAGCTCTGGGGAGGTTTTTTTCCCCCAAGGGAGGGCAGATTATGTTGCCTTCTCATTTGACCATGTGGGCTCCATTCTGCCAGCAAAGTCTACTCAAAGGTAGGCTGATGGATGCGAAGAATGGAGCACTCAGGGACACGGTATCTGCAGCCACTCCCTGCAGGACTGTTATGTGGACGAGGAGCATCCTGTTCTAGTTACTACGGAGGACCACTCACTGCGAAAGGCGCCCTTCATGTTCTCAGAGCACCCTGCAATCTCCTGCCCCAAGTAGTGCTCCCCAGTCTTAGGCAGGGAGCTCCATGAACAAAAGACCTCATTTGTCTTGTTGGAGCTGTGTCCCAGCCCCTAGCACAGTGGACACTGATGATCAAAGTTGCTGATGAGGAAAATGTGTGTGCGTAAAGCCTCATGGATGTAGATAAGGGCTGAATGGCAACCAGAGCTTTCTAATCACTAGAAAAGCTCAGCGATAGAATGGGCTGACTTGAGTCAGTCGGGGCCAGCAACTTCTCAATAAATTTTAGTCTTCTTGGGGCAGCAGCAAAGCATTTGGTGATGGGAGACAGCATCGTCTAGACATGAGTCCATGGGCTCTGGAGTCACACAAACTGATGTCGACTCTTGACTCTGAAGTTTGCTTCCATGTTTACATCTGTAAGTTGTGGGTGAGAATCCAGTTTGAGGTCCCCTAAAGAAGAGGCCGAGACCGGGATGTGAGTGCAAGTAATTTATTTGGGAGGTGATAAAGGAGGCAGAAGGGAAGCAATAGCGAGCCTGAGACTGAGGAGGAGCAAGACCCACTAAAGGGCACTGCTAAGCCCCACCAGTTGCATGGGCATCAGTCCTGTTGAGGACTCTCAAGGGAATGGTGTGGACTGCACCTCAGAATGGTCAGTGTGAAGTGTGAAGGGCCTGACTCTGTCTCCCACCTCCCACCCCATCCTTCAAGGTAAGTTCTCCTGCTCTTCCAGGCTGCATCTGCCTGTAGGATGAGGCTTTCCCCTCCCTGCCTCAGAGGGCACTGGAGGTGGGGAGCTGTCCCTCCTGCCACAGCTGAGTCAGAGAGGGCAGTATGGGTGGCTCAGGCACCGAGTGCCCACCTCAAATATCTCCATGGTTACAGACTGGAATGGGAGCCCCGAGAGGAAAGGATTTACCAAGTCTGTAGTCACTCAAGAAATGGAGTTTTAATGAATATGTAAGCATTAAGTAAAATGATATTCCAAAACACTTAACACAGGACCTGATAATAATGTGCCAGATGTTGCTGCTATTATTAGTATTGACTTCTCTTTATTAATAGACAATGGTATGTTTTGAGAGGATCAGGAATCACTTGGAGTAGATTTGTAATGTTAAGGCTTATGTACTCGCTTGGAGAACTCAGTGTTTTGAAGAAGGTGGAAACACTTCTGGGCTTGACCTACAGAATGAATGCTCCAGACGAGGTAGGCTAGCCTTTCAGACATCCAGGAGCACTGGAATTTCGCATTTGGCTTTTATTAAAACCTCTGCCTTTAATGCTCTCTGACATGCGGCCTGATGATTTTCTGAGTTGAACTGACAGTATTAAAGCAGGAACACTGGGACTGTGTCAGGGAGAATTACTTGGCAACCCCAGATGTCCTAAAATGGTGGCTCAACTCTGGGTGCCCATGAAAAACAAATACAAGAAGTTATGCAGACATCCTGGTGGCCTGAGCTCAAGCCCTACCCCAAGGTGTAAAAGAACAAGTGGCTGGAATGTTTTCCATCTGTAAATCTCCCTCCAGGCCAACTTCGGCTACATTAACCATTATGTACCTCCTGCGGGGAGACGGATCCCCAGGGCAGAAAGACAAGGAGTGGCAAGTGGCAGGCAGGAGGGACTTCTTATCTTCATGCTCTCTTTAGTGTAGAGCTGCTTTCTGAAATCCTCTGCCTTGACCTGGTTCTGCTCATTAAAGGAAATCTTATCACCCCTCTGAACAGACTAGGCCCTGGGGAAGAAGGCAGGTGGTGTTCCCTGGGGGACCAAGTACCCAGGACTGGATGGAGAGAGAAAACAAAAGTGGTCCCTCAGATGAACCCATGAGACCTGCAGGCCCCTTGGCATGGCTTCCCCAGCTTTGAAATCCCAGGTGGCAGCTCTCTTCTTGCAGGGACACTGTTGTGGGTACGAGCCCACCCTAGCAGCCACTTTCTGCCACCACCCAGCAGGGCACATGCTGACTCTCCACTGAACGGCCATCCTGAGGACCAAAGGTTCTAATTTTCAGGCATTTGATTTCAGGCTTGGAGAGATGAGTGTGGGAGGTAGCTCTCTTTTTTCCTGGGGCAGAAGGTGTTCGGCTTCTACTGACCAAAGCAAACACACCTGACTTGTGCTGGCGCAGTGCAGCCTGAGACAGGGGTTTAAAAATACGTTGGCATGAGCATCCCTGTCAATACTAATGCATTCAGGAAGCTGAAGGTGGCTCCCAGGACGGCTGTGTCAGGTCTAGCATTCAAATATTTAGTGGCCGAGTAATTACTGTAATAATTAATTTCTGTTGCTTAATCTAGCAATCAGGCATGTCGCTTTACACATGGGAAAATGTTGGTCCCTGTAGGGGCGCGCACGCGTGTGTGTGTGTTTCTGTGTGCCTGTGTATGTGTAAAATACAGAGCAGCAACTGGTATTTAGTTAGGATTTGGAGATCAGTGTATGGAATAAATAAGATTCTTTCAGGGCTGGGCATGTAGATCAGTGAAGGAATGCGTGCTTGGCATGCTTAGGCCTTGGGTTCAATCCTTAGCACAAGAGAAAACAAGAAGATGCTTTTGGTTTGGATGGTAGTCATAGGATTGGGAGAAAAGCAAAGAGAAAAATAAAGAGAAACAAAAATTAAACACTCCAAACTTCAAATCCCAACCCGAGAGAATTTTTCCCAAGTAGGATTTAGTTAAATGTTATAATTCGCAGCTTTATTGATGAAAATTTGAAAGCAGCTAATCCTGCTCTAGGCTTTCTAGAGCTGTGCTACTCTATAGAAATTGGCTATAGTCCACAAGTACTCTTAAATTTTCTAGTAGCCACATTTTTAAAAAGTAAAAAGAGATGGCAAAATTATTTTTGATAATAAATTCTACTTGAGGCATGTATCTGAAATATTACAATTTCAATAGAAAAATATTAATGGGCTGTATTACATGCCTTCATACAAAGTCTTCAAAACCCCATGTATGTTTTGCACTTACAGAGTATCTCAATTTAGTTGGAAAATCAGTTCCTCTGTCTTAGGAGCCACATTTCAAATGCTAAACAGCCACAACTAACTGGAGGTCTCTTTATTGGCCAGCGCAGAGATATGAGGTACTAGCTGGAGTCACCTCTACAAAGCTATGACTGAGGTGATACTGTCACAAAGGAAATAGTCAGTGTTGTAGTGTGCGCCCCAGAATAATTTGATTCAAGTTAAGCCTTTTTTTGGACACCTTGATAGATTAGAGTGGGAATTGTATTTCCTCATCCTTAAACCTGCCCTTTGCTTTCATTGGGGGAGGGGGGCAAGTTTTTAATCTTCCCAGAGAGAGTGCAGCATGAGGACCCAGTAAATGTTCAGTGAAAGCCCAACCACGTCCAGTGAAGAGTACGGGCGAACTGAGGCTGACTCTGAATTCATAGACCTTGCCGTTAGGTGCTGTCAACACAAAGAGATGGGCAACCAGCAGCTAGCATAGGGTTTGATGTCATAGTAAATCTGATTACATGCCAAAAAGAAGTGGACAGAGAGCTTACTGCTGGCAATAGTTACTAGGGATAAATTCCAGGGATCATTAGGGTTCTTGGGGGCTGGTTGGGGTTTGGTAGACCCAGAGAAAAGACATTAGGTTAAGAGGAACTGCACTATGGGGGCTGTATGAGCATCCTCCCGCCTCCATATTCCCCAAACCTGGTGTCACACCTGGGCTTGGTCACTCCATTCAAGACAGCCCAGAGACGGAGCTATTATACCTCAAGAACATTAGACTTGCCTGTCTTCTGAAAGCCTCCATTCTCCTTTTCCCACCTCTATTTTAAACTTTCCTTTGCTCATCTCCTTTGTAATCATTCATACTGCATTTAAGGATTCCTAGTCCCTGCCTTCTACTAGGATTGCACTTCCTGGCACCTGCAGTTGGATGGGACCGTGTGACTGGTTCCAGCCAATGAGCTGTGAGTAGAAGTGAAGGTGGCCTTCTAGGCCAGGGCATTTAATTGTCAGTACATGACCCTGCAAAGCATTTTGTGAAGAACTGCTTGTGGTGGTAGCTGTCCTGTCAGTCTGAGGACAAACAAGGACAATGATGAGATTCTTTCTGCTGGCTCTCATGGGCACATCACAAATAGGAGACATGAACAGCCCGTCACTGTGGGTTTAAATCCCACTCCAGAATTTGGCTGTGGCCCCTCACCTAATGGATACACCCCTCCCTCCAGTCTTCTTGAGACGGGCAGGGTTTGAAGAGGACCCAAAGAATGGTGTCTCTCAGTGGATATCCAGGAGCCCTGCAATACCCTCTCCCCTCCGCTAAAGGGATCCTCTTCCATGGTCACCAAAGATGTTAGAACCCTCCTTCTGGGAAAGTGAGGCCCAGGCTCAGGACAAATCCAGCACCCATCCATTGTTCAACCCATTCCACAGAAGGGAGGCATAGTCAGAACCCAGAGATAGGGTTTGGGGGTGCGTGGGGAAAAGACACACAGACCTGTCCCAGAAGACAGAAAGAGGATGATGAGGCCTGCCCATAGAGTTTGAAGAAAATGGAGCCTTAGAGCCAAGAAGTGTCTTCATTAGTTGTTTATCAAGAGCAACTATCCCTCAGCTCACATATTTGGGCTTCTGAGTGCAGGAACGCAGGTCAGTGACAAGCTTCCATTGACTCCATCCGAAGAAATTCTTTCCATCCTCAAATCACGTTGCTCTGAAAGATCCCAACTCTGTTCATCTTCTCAACATCTTTCATGGAATCATAATTTCTGCAGAAGTCATTGTACACCTTCTTTCTTGGTTCAGTCACAGCAAACTTAAAGTTGCAACCCCCAAGGAGACAACAAATGCTCCAGATGAGTTTGCAGCTGAGGCTTTGTCTAAGCTCGTGGAAATCATGGTGGTTCTCATCCTCACACCTCCCTCCTTCCCGGCTGACGGACAAGTGGGCGGCTGGTGGGCATCTCCATAGATCATGAACTTGCTTCTCAGTCGCCCCACTTCCTCTGCAGCTACAGCTACATGCTGGTTCTCAAGAGCCCTTTCCCATTCTTTGCCCCTTCCAAACTGGCTTTTTTGGGGAGGGGACAATACTGGGGTTTGAACCCAGGCCTCACACATGCTTCTCCAGTCCCCAAACTATTCTTTAATCAAATTCTCCCTTCCTGGGTGAATGACAGGTCTTACACTTTCTGTTCATCATTTAACAAATTTGCATAGAACCCAGCTCATCCTGTGTGCTCATCTGGAGACAGAAAACTAGACTGTATGTGTTCCAATCCATAAGGAGTTCCGTCTAGTGGGCCAAAGACAGTAAAGCTAGAAGTACAGCTGAAAGTGCAGAGATGAATTTTATTTTATTCTGTTTGAGACACTTGCCATGTAGTTCAGGCTGGCCTTGAGCTCACTCTGTAGCCCAGGCTAGCCTTGAACTTGCCTCAGCCTCCCGATTTCTGTGATTATAGGCATACACCTCTACACCTGGCTAGAGGTGAATTTTAAGTGCTAGGACAGACAGTCCAGAGGGGTTGCAGGAGTCCTCACTCATATAGTAGTCAAAGAGCTCACAGCCAGCATGATTGGGCAGCCACTGTGCAGAGTGAAGTTTGAGGTCCCCTCCACAACATACATACATACGTACACACACACACACACCAGCATCAGCAGTAAGGAGAGCAGAAATGTGAAAGAGGGAGGCCCAGAATGCTGAGCTGGGCCCATCCAGGGAAGGCAGAATGGCTGGGGATGAATGGCAGGGAGGTGCTGTGGCTAGCAATAGATTAGTCCGAAATGGAGTGGGGTAGGGCAGATCCCCCAGGGCCCAGTAACCATGGCAATGGTGGTGTGCAGAGGCCAGCGAAGAGGCGCTGTAGAGGTTTCAGTGAAACCTCTGGGTCCAACTTGCACGTGGTCAGGGAGGAGAAAGAAGTGATTTTGTGAGAGCCTTTTTGTGTGCTTATTTGTGTATATGTGTGTTTATTCATATTAAGTAGAACTTGGTGATAGCACAGGTGGCCCCCAAAAGATGGGTCCTGGGGCAAGGCGCAGGATGGGGAGCAGGGCAGTGGGACTGAGGGCACCTGGTCTCTTCCTGGATTAGGACCAAGGTGGGCAGTGTTGGGGGGAGAGAAACCAGCCAGGAAGTGAGAGGACCCAGCTGAGGAGGAGATACAGTACCCAAGTGGGAGATATCTTGCCGTAGAAGTAGCCGATGGACTCTGGAAAATTGGGACATCCAGTAGTATGTTTCTAAATAATTAGTGGCACCACACTACGGTGTAACTTTTCTCCATTGCCCACCAACCTCACCAAAAGTAGCTTTGGCATTGATGGGGACCACAGTGGGACCAACCTTGAGGTATGAGACTTAAATCAGAGGCGGAGAAGCGGAAGTGAGAAATGGGGGTCTGTGGTGCAGAGGGTATGGTAGGCCCCCCATGGAGATTACTGGAGATGGAAGCGGGGTTTCCTTCATACATGGAAGGAGGCTTGAACCAAATTTCTTTAATGTAATAAAGAAAAGTACAAGGGAGGAGGTGAATATCTATTTGGGCTTTCACAATCCTCTGAAAACACACGGTAAGATAATGTCCGTACTTACTCTAAATACCTCATTATAGCTGTAAGGTATATGTGTATGTAAAATGACTTTAAGTGATGTCCAAGGCATGGGAGGACCCCAAGCTTTGAAAATTGCTGCTGTAGCTTATGTCCAGATGTCTCCCAAAAGCCCCATGTGCCCATAGGGGGAGTTTTGGGGAGTGACTGGATCATGGGTGCATGATACTGGATGAGTCCACTCATCAGTTTACCATAGATCTGGTTGTGGGCGATGGATTTGCTGAAGATGGAAGACTCACCCTGGGCGAGTAGGCTTGCAACCTGTATAGAATATAAAGAGGAAGAAGGAAGTCTGGCTGCCTCTTGCCTGCCATGCCACAGGTTGTTTCTCTTCTGTCATGCCCCTCTGCCATGCCACCCTGCTTTGGAGCCAAGTCAACTACGGACTGAAACCTTAGAAACTGTGAGCTCAAATAAACCTTTCGTTACTCCTTTAACTTGTGGGCATCAGGTATTTTATCCCAGCAACAAGAAAGCTACTAAGAGAGTTGCTTTCTAAAATTTCCCCAGACCGTTTGATAATTAAGAACTACTAAAAGCATTTTTTGTTGGTGAAATGGGTGGTGGTCATGGTATGTAGGTGGCTAGAAAAATGTACACAGGCATGTCTCTATGCTTGCAAAAAAGCAGCCCCAGAGTCCAATGCCTTAGGGTTAGAACTTGGGTCCCGTCTTCCTTTCCCCTCACCCCGGCCCCCGATGCCACTCTTAACAGAGGAGTCTGTAACCTGATCAGATGCACAAGTTAGTTCAGCTATCAGAATCATGCTGTACTCATCCTGGATGCACTTAAACTAAACTGTGCTGCTGCAGCAAAGACAATACCCCATTATTATAGTTTGGATCTGGAATGTCCTCCGAAGTCCCATGTTTTAAAGACATGGACCTTGGTGCTACTGGGAGGTGGTTAAACTTTTAAAAGGTGGGGTTTAGTGTGAGGAAGTTTAATGGGAGCATGCCCTGGAAGGGGATATTGGAACCCCTACTTGCCCTCTTTCTTTGCTTCCTGGCTGCTATGAGGTGAATAGTTTTCCTCTGCCACTTGCTTCCACCATAACATGCTGTCTTGCCAGACTCAAAAGCCAGACCAACCAACCATGGACTGAGACCTCTGGAAGTATGAGCCAAAATACAACTTTTCTCTTTATATTCTGATTTATTCCAGGCACTTGTCATTGCAATGCAAAGCTGACTAACACATCATTCAACCTCCAAATACAGTGGCTTAGAGTATGCATTTATTTCTCACTTGAGCAACCAACTCTAGGCGAGAGATCCTGGCTGATGGAGCAGCTCTGCTCCATGCAGGGATTCAGGGATCCAGGTTCCTTTCATCTTGCTGCTCTCTCATCTTATTGGAGGCACTGCTCTTGTTTATAAGGTCAGAGCTGAATGATGGGTATTTCCACTTGTTTGCTTGCAGGATGGGGCAAGGAGGAAAGTCAGGAGCTTGGTTTGTCTTTCAAATTGCAATTTAAATTTTAAGTTGTCTTCTG
Source organism: Hystrix cristata (assembly GCA_004026905.1). NCBI lineage: Eukaryota > Metazoa > Chordata > Mammalia > Rodentia > Hystricidae > Hystrix > Hystrix cristata. The sequence continues at coordinate 8,561 of PVJO010012927.1, read as the reverse complement.
AATTGGGTAAATTGGGCTATCTCTTGAGGGTTGCACTTATCCTTTCTGCTCACATCTCATTGGCTCAAACTTTATCACAGATTTACTGAGGGTGGATGAAATCAAGGAATCAAAATCCCTGGGTCAATAGCACCTGCCCACCTTGAATTCTATTGCTCTAAAGCAAGGAAAGAATGGGTGCTGGGTGCTCTGCCTCAAAACCCTTCGTTAAAGTTCTTGTTAAGAATTTACGAGGACAGAGAGGATCAACTTCCTAAGAACAGGCTGAATCTAGTTTTTGTGCCTACTCGTTAATAGATACTTGTGCATGTAGGGCTGGGTATTGAGCTCAGTGGTTATAGTGCTTGCTTAGCAAGCACAAGACCCTGAGTTCAATCCCCAGCACCAAAAAAAAAAAAAAAAAAAAAAAAGATACTCGTACGTGTGACAGAACTTGGCCTCAGAATTATTTTCACTGCAACCTATTAGATGCAGACATTATGGAGACTCGGCCACCCTGAGTATGGCGATATCAACATCACTCTGGAGTTCTTAGGAATGCAGGATTCAGACCTAAATCTAAACTTCCTGAGCCAGAATCTCTGCAATATCTCCAGGTGACTAGTGGGGAAACAGAGTCTCCAGGCGCCTTTGCTTGGTCTGGACTTACAGCTCTCCATTGCCTTCTACAACTGAAAGATCCCAGACAACACCTACGATGGTGATTTTTCAAACTGTGACTAAGAACCCACCATTGAACAGTGATACCACTTTAGATGATCAGACAGAGCACTGGGAGAAGGGCAGGATTAAAAAAAAATACAGTTTGTCACACATTAGAAGGATACCTGGTTTTTAAAACCATGTATGGGAGAGGAGGAGGGATGCAAAATACAACCCTTGCTGTATGTAGCTCATTGTCAAGAACTGAGGATGTTTCGGAAGGCCGTGAGGCGAGGGACTGAGTGGGACGCTCTCGGACTTGGCTACACACAGCGCTGGGATTGAGGCCGCCTCTGATCAGTGCGGCGTTGGCTTTATGTCCTCGCATGTTCCAGCTGTGAAAGTTTCCAGGATCCACTGAGAAGAAATCCTTGTGGCTCCTTCCCTTCCTCTTAGTTGTACCCACTTTCTTTTAAACTTCAGGGACGTTGCCTGAGGCTTCTTAGCTAACATTAAACCCAAAGATTCTGATTCTGAATTCTTTGAGCCTCAGTTTCCCTAATTCCTTTACAAGGCGTTTGTCCTGTGAGTCACTGTGCATGAGGGAGGGAGGGACGGTGGAGTGACCACACTTGCCCGGTGACCCTGAAGGTGCCCGCGCTCCGGGACTGGCCCCAGGGTGTAGCAGCGCAGGCAGCGTCCAGGCCGCTCCCCGCCACCTGGTCCCCGCCCTGGTCCCCGCCCTGGTCCCCGCCCGGGTCCCCCCGGCCGCAGTCTCTGCCAGAGGGCGGTGTGGCAGCGCCACCGTGTGGCCGCGCGACATCAAAGCGCCGCGGCTCTGCAGCTCCCTTTTCGGGGGCAACGGACCCGGCCAGGGGCCGGGATGGGACGCGCAGCGAGGCTAGATGCAGCGGAGGGCGCCTCTTGCAGTCACCCTCCGTTTGTCTTGCGCCGTCCCCGGCCAAGCTGTTAGCCTCACCAGGTCAGAGTGGCCGAAGCAGTCTGTGCCCGTTCCCTGCGCGCGTGGAGCTGGTGGCCCAGAGGGCATCTGGGTCAGGGATTGTCCCGCTCCCCGGGGGGACATCGGAACGGTGGCGCGGCGCGTTCCTGGCCTCAGAGGCCACAGTCTCCGCGCCTCGGCGGGTACCGCGCTCTGGTCTGTTGGTGTCTTCCAGCCACCGCGTCGCCCCATCCCGGGGTCCCGAATCCGGGTCGGAGGCGCGGGCAGCTTCCCGGGAGGGTGCTTGGGTGGACGTGGTTAAAGGTGATGGGCAGCAAGGAATGCCTGAGTTGTCAGACTCGGACCTGGCTTCGGCCACAGCGGCCACCCGGTCCCAGCGCGACGCGTGTTCCAGGTCTGATTCTGGAATCGCCCCGCTGGACCAAGTAGCTTTCTATCGCTTTGTCTGTGGGCGCAGGGGTGCTGGAGAAAGGAGAGTAATTCAACAGCAGCCCTCGTGCTGTGGAAATGCTGCACACACAGACACACACACACACACACACACACGCACGCACAAGCTAAACTCTTATTTATTGGCCTCACACTGCGTCAGGCGCCGTGCTACCCTCTTAACCTTATAAGGAGTTGACAGTGTACAACTGAGGAAGACGAGGTGGAAAGGATGCAGTTGTTTGTCCAGAGTCACCCGTTAATAAGTAGTAGGTGGAAACCTGAATCTGTCTCACAGTTCACCACTGGGGGGAAAGGTAGCCTCCGGGTCCCCTTCCCTTCTCTACCTCAGCCTTCTCCACAGGGGAACAGCTTTTTATTGAACAGCGTCAGGAGAAGGGGGAATTTGGGCAGAAGATTCATATATAATCAGGGGACTCTTCTTCCCACTCCTCCCCACTGCCATCACACCCCCCAAGGAGCACCCAGCTGCTTCCCTGTCTACAAAATAGAAACTCAGGAGGGCTCCTGCCATCTGTGTGTGACAGCATCCTGCCCTACAGCTTCCTATCTTGACAGTTTCAACTCTCCCAGATGCAGGAGCGGAGACAGAGATCTTTCACTGAGAGCCCAGCTTTAATTATCTACCCTGCTGGGTGGATCCTGGGGGTGCTCATGGGATACTGTTCAAGATTAAACCTGGACTTGGTGCAGGTGACTTCCAGCTTTCTAAATCCATTCTCTCTTGTGACTACTACTAACAGCTAATGGTTTTAAAGCACTTGTCAAATGTAAGCAAAATCCTTGAATTAACACATTTATTATTTGCAAAAACATTTCAAGCAGTATTATTAGCCTCATTGTCCACATAAGGAAACTAAAGCACAGAAAGGTCAAGTATCTGGCCTAAGTTCACACGGGGAGCAACTGACAGAACCAGGCATTCCAATCCATCTTGGCTCCACAGTGTCACTTCAATCATTATGCTGCCAATGAAGACAACATTGAGAGCCTCTTGGTGGTTTTCTGGAGACCAGGCAGAACAAAAATGTGCTCTCAAGGAAGTATAGTTTTACAGTTGTTCTATCAATGTCCTGGGACTTTAGAAATAGATTTAATTTACTCCGTTCAAGAGCAGCAAAGAAAGATGATATTCTCTTGGGCTTGTTTCTGAGGACTCTCCATGGGAAGAAGATGTTCTCCAGCCTGGAGGCAAGAGCACTTCATCATACACAAAGACCAGTGCAAAGCCCCTATGATGCCCTCCCACGCCCTTCATTCTTTTTATTCTGTATGGAATTATGCTTATGTCTTAAGAAAATATGTGTACCCTTTTGTGGCTCTTCAAACAACGACAGAAGATGAACCGAAAGTTTTGTGTGTTTACGTGTTCCATGGCATGGACGGTTATGTGGAATGGCAGATATTGTCCCAAAGTGGCCACCACAATACATTCCATCCTTCACGTTCTCAAAATGTAACTGTGGCAAACCGCTTGGTCCTGCGTGCACCTATGTGGCTGCTTCAGCCAGCTGATTATAGCAGAAGTGATGGTACCTGACTTTCGAACCTGGGTCATAAAAGGGCCAGGCCGTCTGCCGTGCCGTCTTGGGGCTCTTGCTCCTGGAACTCAGCTGCCGCGCTGCTAGGAAGCCCAGCGGCCACACGGAGAGGCCACACGGGGGTGCTCTGGCGGATGGCCCCGCCGAGGTCCTCACTGGCAGCCAGCCTCAGTTCTCAGGGAGCAAGTGAATCTTCAGCTTTCCGGCCACTCCTCCTGATACCGCAGGGAACAGAGATGAGCAGTCCCTGCCAATCTCTGCCAAACTGCAGATTCGTAAGCAGAATAATTGATTAATGTATATTTAAGCCTCTCCATCTGGGAGGTTTGCGCACTGTAATAGATGAGTGGAATGAGTTCTCGGCGCTTGCTTTCGCTGTCATGATCTGTTCTGCAGCAAACTTCTTCAGGTGTATCACCTTCTGAACACACCACAAGGTTCCTCTGGGCAAATATCTAGAAGCAGATTGCTAGACCCAAGTCTAGACCTCAGAGGGAACACAACAGAGCAGTACAGATGAATTGGCTGTGTCTACTCGAACAAGGATCCACCTTGAAAACATGTTGAGTGACATATGCAAGGCATAAAATGTTACAGGATAGTATCACTTATGTAAGTTTCAAAGAAAACTCAGAATGACATGATACTCTGTTTATGGGACCACAGATGCAGTAAAAGTATACAGACATCCGGAGAAGTGATACACATAGGGGGATGAGTGTGAAGCTTTAGCTGTATATGTAACATTTGTGACCCTGTCTCAAAATAAAAAGAACAAAATGGGGCAGGGGATGTGAGGAAATAGCTCAGCGCCAAGGCACTGGGTTCAATCCCAAGTATCACAAAAAAGAAAAAAAAAGACAAGAAAAGAAAGAACCCCAAAATGAAAGTCCAAAGCAAAATACGCAGTGTCGACATCTGTTAAATCTGGGTGTGGAATACATGGGTATTTTTATTTTTATTTTTCTTGTATAAGTTATATACTATTTTCTTATAATTATGTGAATGTTTCATTATTAAATGTAAAAATCTCAATTCAAAATTAGCTTCTTAGTTATGACACTAAAGGCACAAGAGACAATCATTCTGTCTCTTGTGGTTTTCTGTAATTTACATGTTTGATGACATAACTGAGTAATTAAAGCAAGACTGCCGATGGGCTGATCATTCATTTCAAATACCCCTCTTTCCCATCATGCACCCTTGCTTTCCATACCACTTAAGGAAATAACAGGTGGGAGCGGAGCGGAGAGTAGAGCTCAAAGGTAGAGCTCTTGCCTAGCATGAGTGGGATCTTGGGTTCAATTTCTGACACTGCAAAATCAAAGCCCACTGCTTCTTTAACGTCCCTCCCCTTATGTGAGACAGACCTCTGCCTGGATTAATAACCCAGAGATTTAGTTTCACAAGTAATTGTCGCACCTCATGTCTCCTTCGATCTTTGCAAGTGCCCTGTGATAGTAATAAAGGGCTACCCTGTATTGAATGTATTTTACATGCCAAGCATCCTGTCAAACGTTCTGCATACGCCTTCTTTTTAAAATAGGTTTCGCTTTGTCCCTTTTCTGAAACCAAAAAAAAATTTTTGGCTCAAATGTTAGTTTCTGTTGTTATTATTATTTCCCCAGAATCTTGATAGCAGAACAAGAGTCAGCCCAGGCTTGTTGGAGTCCGCACATTTGGCCATTAGGCTATTCTGCCCTCTGTGGGGAAAGCTGGTCATTTTATTCTCAAATTACAGTAAAGAAACAGATTCCAAGAATGTTTTCCTCCTTGCTTGCCTGGTAAGCTATTCATCCTTTTGCATCCTCTCACATGTCACCCCAGTTGGAAAGCTGTCCCGCTGGCCCGCCCCCCAACACGAGCTGCCCATATCCCTGTAAGGGTGTTGTCTCTCCTCCCTTCTCCGCTGCCGCTGCCGCTGCCGGGAGGTGAGCTGCCGAGTCAGAGCCTGGCCTCTGCTCATTTGTATTCACTGCAGCTAGAACAGCACGTGATGCGCTCTGGGCGTCTAGTCTTTTCAGAAATGAATCTTGATTAGCACCTGCCTTGCCCGCGTTCCTGAGCCATGTACATGCCCATTAACACTGATGAGCAACTCATTTCACCTGCGTGCATAATAGCACAGTTTATGCAAAACGGCTCACAGCTGCCTGGTAATTTCCTTCAAGTGGAGACAGGAAATCCCCACTCACCTTTATGTAAGAAGCCCAGCCCAAAGGACTGTCCAACCTAGACTTTAGATTCATAAATAGATGCCCTGAAAGCTCCATTAAGAATAATAATAGTAGCATAAGAATGGACGTGTATGGAGCATTTAGCATGTGCTACGGAGTGAGCTAAGTGATCTACATAGATTTAGTTTGGGAGATAAAATGGACTTTTACTCCCCTCCCCCAGAGAGTAATGTGTTCTGGTTTCTATGCTAGCGATTCCTTAAATCAGAATTTGTCACTGACGAGAAGGCTTGAAGGGGAGGATGGCTGTCTTACCTCAAAAGCTTTGTCATGTTTTCATCACCATTGAGAAGAGCCTGGCACTGCAGCCTTCTGAGCCGAAGGTGGCATTTGTCATCCCCCTGGGGGGCTGTGTGGCCCTGGCCTCTGATGATGCCGTCATGCTGTGCTTTGTCAACATCTCTTTGTATCAGGGAGCGACATGCATACCCGGTGGAATGATCCGCACTGTGACATGAGAACTCACAAAGCCTCTTGGATCAACCTCACTTTTCTCATGAAGTTTTGAAGAGCATCGCCATGACAGTGTGCCTTCTCTTTCAACACCACATTCAATGCGCTCATGTAACCCCTCCTGTCACGTCGCGATAGGAAGCTAAAGTCATGCGGGCCAGCCAGAACCAGGTATCCAGGTACTCAGGACTCTGTGTCTCCGTTTCCTGTCCTGAGTGTTGGCTTTAGTTATGTCACTCTGCTACTCAGCATCCTCCAGACATTTGGGGATATGATGATAGACAGGGTAAGTCTCACATGTGACAATTTTGCTGAAGTATCTTTAACAAATCTATGCTATGGGACAAGCGTTCTATCTGATTCTGTGAACATTCCAACATAAATTTAAAGTTGGAGCTCAGTCTTCAAAGATTCAGTCCTTAACTGCACAGGCAAAATAAAAACCTGTAAAATCTTACAAAATAGTTGAGAGTATTTCTTATGCCTGCGTTCAAATGTCTGTGAGGAGAAGGTAGAGAAAAATGATTTTCAAGATTAGAAAAAAGCTACTCTGTCCCTCAAAGAAAGAACTGATCTAGTTGTCATGAAGCTCAGCTCTTGATTCCACACGACCGACTCACCAGCAGCAACAGAGATCAGGCCACAGGTCTTTTTTAAGCCACTAGAGGACAGGTCAATTAGGTTCCAAGTGGAAAGTCAGCTGTAGTTGAAGGTATACTGGAAAAGAGTTGCTTATCTCCTCTTAGATCTTCCAAAGTCAACAACTAGGCAGAACTTCAGTCTCCTTGCTTGGATTTGTGGTCAAATTAGTAAGATGGTCCCTACGCAAAACAACGGAGAGCACCCTAGGAAACTATGCTTTTATGCCCATAGACAGAACATTTGACAAAATTCAACATCCTTTCATGAGACCCATGAGGTCCATGAGTAATAACTAACTATGATTAGGAAAAATGCATATGATATGATCTCATATGTAGAAAATCCTAAGGAATCCACTAAAGAACTATAACAACTAATAATGAAGTTCAGCCATGTGGCAGAGAACAAGATCAATATGAAAAAATCAGTTGCATTTCTATATACTAACAATGAACATTGAAAAGGAAATTGAGAAAACACTTCCATTTACAATAGAATAAAATACCTAAAAATGAGTTTCATGAAGTGCAAATCTTTCACACTGAAAACTATGCGTCATTATTGAAAGCAACTAAAAAAGATCTGAATAAGTGGAAAAATATCCCACGTTCATGGACTGGAAGATTTAATATTGTTAGACAGGTGCTCTATTACTTGAGCTAAATCCCCAACCCCTGGAAGACTTAATATTGTGAAGGTGGCAATACTTTCTAAATTTATCTACAGGCTCAACACATTCCTTATTGAACCCCAGACGTCCTTTCTGCAAATATTGACAAATGGATTCTAAAACTCATGTGAGACCCAGAATAGCCAAATAATATTCAAAAAGAAGAATAAAGTTGAAAGGCATTTCCTGATATCGGATGCTACAGTGATCAGTTGAAGTGTGGTGCTATCTAGATGAGGATACACTCACAGAGCAATGAAATATAATTGAATATCCAGAAATAAATGCTCACATTTATGACTAATGGACTGTCAAGAAGAGTGCCACAAAAATCCAATTGAGAAAGAGTTGTCTTTTCAACAAATGGTGCTCTGACAACTGGATATCCACAGCAGAATGAAAATGGACCTTATCTCACACAATACACAAAAATTTACTCAAAAGTGATTATAAGCCTAAACATCAGAACTAAACTCTAAAACTTTTAGATAAAAAGTAAATTTTTATGACCCCAGATTAGTAAATAGTTTCTTAGTTATGACACTGAAGGCACAAGCAACATACAGAAAAAGAGATAAATAGAACTCCATCAAAATTAACATTCCTCACAATGGAGTACTACACAGCCATAAAAAGGATAAACTAGAGTCATTTGTATGTAAATGGATGTTCCTCGAGAACATACTTTTAAGTGAAATAAATCAGACACTCATAGGTACACATCGCATTGTTTCTCTGATATGAGAAACCATAACTGTAAATAAGGACAAAGAGGTGTAATAGATATTATATAAAAGGAAGATAATATACAAAGGAGAGGAGCACTAGAAAGAGAGAAGGGGGAAAAGCAGAAAGGCAACAAAGGAAAGAAAAGGGAAAGGGAAAATGTGGAAAATTATGAATAAACCTGCTGTAAACAGGGAGGGAGGGAACAGAGGGCAGTAGTGGGGAAGAGGGGGGAGAAC
>PVJO010012926.1:0-53626 GCA_004026905.1 Hystrix cristata | reverse complement strand
GGCAGCTCAAGCGGGTACACTGCCTGGGATTTGGAGCTAATGGCCAGCGCAACTTTCATCCATCAGGGTCATCAGGGTGGGACCCTGAGCTCAGAGGGGCCCCACCCTGCACTCCGGGCAGGGGGACTGTGGGTCAGGCTGTGGCTTGCTGCCTGTGCGGCTGGGCCCCTACAGTCCTCTGCCAGGCCTCCCTCAACTTCAGATTTCTGCTTCTCCAGGCTCCTCTTCTTGGCACCATGGGAAAGAAGGACCCTCTTGCATTTTCCTGGCACTCAAGGGTCTGGAGAAGGCATGAGTAAGGAGCTCACATGCGCTTCTGTCATAACCCGGATGCCACCCTACAACTGTGTCGAGGGAGCAGAGGAGGGGCGCAGGGAGCCAGAGTCAGCTCGGTTGGGCTGCTGGCCCACAGGGATTTGGGAGAGAGAACATGAGAACACTGATGTCTGTGAGTGTGAGGGTGTTTGGATGAGATTAACATTTGATTTGGTAAGCAGATTGCCTTTCCTGTGTAGGTGAGCCTCATCTAATCGGTGGAAGACTGAGTAGAACAAAAGACATGAGCCTCCCTAAGTGAGAGAGGTCCTTGCAGCCGGTGGCCAAGCAAGGCCATTGTCCTGTTGGCTGTCGGACTTGAGTGGGAACAGCAGCTCTTCTGGGGTCTTGAACTTGCTGACTGAAGATCTCAGACTCAGCCGGGTTGCCTTGTGAGCAGCTGCCTGAAAATCCCTGTCTGATGACCTACCTACCCCTGCTGAACTGCTGGCCCAGAAGGCCCAGGTGGGAAGTCTGCAGTGGGAAGTCCCAGGGTTCTGGGGCCATGACTCGTCTTCGAGACATAAAGAATCAGCCAGCTCCTGCATGTCCTACCTTCCCATGGAAGAGCCAGGCAAGTACAGACCGGGTCAGACCAGGAAGTTGTATATGTTCTGCCCCATGAGGAGCCCAGGCTGTGCCGCCCTCCCCACCATGCTGGGCCCTGCACCTGCCATTGCTGCCTACCAGTGCAGTTACAGGTCTGCTCCTAGTACTCACCCACCCCGCAGGAGAGGCTCACCCAACCTGGCGGGGGCTGGATCTGCCATGGCAGCAGCCTGAGACCCTGGGACCTTTTTCTCTGTGGCCTCCCTGCTCTGAGCTTCTCTTGGCCTGGCTCCTCCACCTCCTATCCACCGGTGTAGTCTCAGTCTGGCCATGGTGAGCAGACTGACCCTCTCTCAGTTCTCCCTACCAGTCTGCTACTCCCCTGCTGGAGGCCAAGTGTGTAGGCTGTGAGCCTTCAACCTGCAGATTCCTGGTGAGGTGTGCACCAGGGAGCTCACGTGGTCCAGACAGAGCTGGGGCTCGGTCTGCCACTGCCTCCGTGTTAGCCTGGGGGGAGGGGGGGCGCATGCATACATGTGCATGCATATGTGTGAATGTGTGTGTATGGTGTGAGAATACATGTGTCCAAGTGTGGATGTGTGCACACTTGACTAAGTGGATATGGATATATGTGGGTGAGTGTGAGTTTGCACAAGAGCATAAATGCATTGTGCAGATGTATGTAGTTGTGAATTATCAGTGTGAATGAATGCATTGTATACATGCGGGGAGCATGTGAATGGGTATGTGTGCACATATGGGTGTGTACATGTGTGGGTGTGAGCATAGATGTCCAGGTATAGGTGTACATGTAAGTGTGCACGTGTATAAATGTGAGTATGCATACATGTGTGAGTGGATGTGATGCACATGCCAATGTGTAAATGCATGGCTGCATGCACATGTGATTCTGTGTGTAACTGTGAATGTGCATGTGTGAATGTGTCTGTGCACACATGTCTGAGCATGGTGGAGCGTGTAAGTGTGTTCATGTATGGATGTATTGCATAAATGTGTGAGTTTGCATGTGGGGCAAGTGCATGTATATAAATGTGTGTTAATGTGTGTCTATGAACGGTCAACATTGAATACAAATATGTTTGTGTTTTCGTGTAAGCATGTGCACACGAATGTGTGTATATACACGTGGGAATGTTAATATGTACATGCATGCATTTGTACATGTGCATCTCTATGTGATGTGATCATATGTGTGTGTTCATGAATGCATGAATGTGTTGTGAGTGTGCATGAGTACATGTGTGTGATCAGTGCAGCATGTGTATTTGTGCATGTGTGAGTGTGCATGTATGAGGGGTGTTTTGTGTCAACATGGCCTTGCCAATGGAAACCACAGCACACTCCAGGACCCACTTCAGAGGAAGGAAGGGAAACCAGGTGAGGGGCTCCAGCTGGCCGGGGGCCAGTTAAGCCCAAACACTAGCGTGCTGTGTCACTGGGGCCCAGGGAAGACAGCTGAGCAGCGCTGTGCGTGCCTGGCTGGAAGCACCCTCACTGGTGCCAGGCTGGGGGGCGGCAGAGGAGAGACCCCGGTGGGAAGGTGTGCGCCTGTCCAGAGGACTGGATAGGCAACACGGCTGGAGCCCTGGGCCACAGCCTGTCACAGCACAGCCAGCAGGCGTGTCCTCACGCACCAGCCCTCAGTGTCATGCATTCAGGGCTCATCAGTAAGCAAGTGTGCACACCCCTCACTCTCGGGCCTCACTCTCAAGTCACAGTCGTACTCTTGGAGTCACACTCTCAGACACCTTCTCAGACCTATACTCACACTTCAAACCCCTCAGGCGCACACTCATAGATGCTTTCTTATACTTGCTCACCAAAAACTCAAACTCACACTCCAACACTCCCAGAACTCACATTCAGACACTTTTGTGTACCTGCGCACTGAAAATTCACATTCACGCTCTGACATTCTCAGAATTCACACTTTCAGATACCTGCTCGCCACCAGGCTCGCATTCACAATCCAACACCCTGCAATCACATCATAAGACACATTCAGATATGCACTAACTCACTCTGAGACACCTGCTCACTCCCAGACTCACACTCTTCTGACACTCTCAGGCTCTCACTCTCAGACGCTTTCAGACACTTGCTTTCCCCACACTCACACTCACTATCTGATACACACTCATTCCACCTCACTAGCATGGACTCATTCCCAGATGCACACTCATTCTCACACTCTGACATACTAGACACTCTCACTCCTTCTCGATCTCAGTCTCACACTCACTCCCAGACTCATAGCCTGACACTTTCCACAGACCGAGGCCATGGAAGCAAGAGCCCTACTGATTCTGTCAGTGGCCACACGGGGTTCTGAGCTGGGACGGGCAGCCATCCAGGGTCTGTGTGCCGCAGGCATGGAGACACTGGCTGAGAGGGTGTGGTCGTGCACCTGTACCCTCTACCTTCTGGGACTTTCCACACAGCCCTCCCTCTCTGACTGCTGGGCCTGGCCACGGTGGGCGCTGACCCAGGGTGTGGTAACACGGTGCACAAACACGGCTGAGTGATGGGGCGTCCCCTCCTGGCTGAGAGAGCGCAGCTGTGGAGCACAGACCATATCCCTGTAACTGTCCAGCACCCAGAAGGGCAGAGGTGGAAGGGGTTCAGAGCTGTGTATCTTTGTGTATGCGTGTATGTGTTTGTTGCTGAAAATGAAAGGAAAAAGTTAAACATAAAGAGGCAAAATCATTTCCTCAGGCCAGCGTGTCTAGATTTTCAGCTGCTTTTCCCATAACATTGTGTTGTCTTTGTTAAATATTTAAAGTGCAGACGTGAGACAAATGGAGCTAAGGGTCCATGTGTCCATGAGGACGTGTGTGTGAAGTGGCTGGCAATATATCAGTGTGTATGACTGCGCCAGATTAATATTTACCCAAGGATAAACGGAGCAGTCTACAGAAGCATCAACAGTCCGTTCCCGATCACACACGTGGCGCGGCGGGACAGGGGACCCGGCCTGGAGATGGGGGCCTCTGCAGCAGAAATAGAAACGACCCTCTTGCCATGCGGGCCAGCGCTGAAGTCACTGTTCTGGGATTCCCCCCAGCCTCCCGGGTGGACGCCACACCTCCCCGCTCGCACACAGCTCCACGTCCTTGAACCGCGTGGCTGTGTGGCATCGGTCCCACAGGAAGTAAACAAATAAACAAGTAAATAACTGCTTCTTCTCCTCCTCCCCTATTCCTCTTCCTCTTCCTCCTTCTGCAGCGTTGGAGTTGGAGCCCATGGCCTCATGTAAGCAAAGCAAGCGCTCATGGCTGAGCCACACCCAGCCCAATACACACTTCTTACTCAGTGAATCACTGCCCATTGGGGAGGCTAGAGGGAGCTTGGTCTGTCCTCACTGGCTGTTTCAAGAGGCCTCAGTCCCCAGGACTCCTTTGAATCCTAAGCCAGGAGACACCGTAGGAAACACTGAGGTGTCCAGTCTGAGGTGTGCCCTCAGGGTGGCTCTTTCTGGCCTACGCTGACTGGCTGGGTGTCACAGCCAGCACGCAGGCTTGTCTAACTACTTGCACACTGCCGGGCAGGTACACACCCCCTGAACCAATGCTGCCCTCCTCTACGGACACTCGGAGATCCTGTACTACCCCCCAGACGTCGTGGAGACTTGAAGCCACTGAGCGGCAGCCAAAGGCAGGTCCTGGTCCCACAGACACCCAGGAGGACACATTGAAGACTCCTGAGCGTGGTCACCACTGGACACTGGCAGCAGCCCGTTCCCTCCAAAGTCTACAGCAGGACCAGGACCTGTGCTTACCGAACTCCCGGGATCCACACACTTGGTAGAGTGTGACAACTGCCGGCCCAGGGAAGATGCTGATGTAAGAGGCAAGTGGGAGAAAGGCAGCTCAGCGTTCACTGTCAAAGGCATTTTGAGGGCTGGTGACCATGTGGCCCCTGTCTTCAGAAATGTCCTCTACCAGGTTCTTGGGGCTTCATTTATATTCTAATTAGTCAAGAACGTAATCATGTCTTGTTATGCGGTATGAAGTCTTAATGTGCAATTTTAGGTGTTCCACACAAGTTGTATTTATCAGCCTGCTCTTCAGGAAACCAGCTCTCAGACGGGATGCTCACTGTAGAAGGGAGGTTTGTGAAGCTGAAAGGTGCTAGAGAAGCAGCCCAGGACCGGACCTGCCTCCAGTCAGCCTCTGTGTGGACAGAGCAGCTAAGTGTGAGACATACGGGGAAGTCAGCTGCCGGGCTGGCCGTGCCTTCCTGCATCCCTGGAGAATCCACTGCAGGAGGGCCAGCACACTGGGGACACCTGGATGGTCTCCCCAAGGGAGAATGCTGGCCCTCCTCTGTGGCTGATGCAGAGCTGAGGGCCAGCAGCTGTGGGATTCCCCATCTCCACGACTGGGCCCAGTGGAAGCCCCTCCAGGCTGTGACTTGGGAGCCCAGATCCTCCACCCTGTGGCTTCTCATATTTAAGGTCACAGCAGAGAGGAAGGACGATGGACAATGGAACGAGCACACTGGCTTCCTTGCCCTTGATCTAGACACTGTGCATCGGTTGGACACTCCTGTGGTCACCTGCTGCCTGGGAGGAGCAACCCGGAGCTGACTTGGTGGCAGCTGCCCAGATGGTGATAATGATGACAGCCATTCTCTGAGCACCTGCTGGCCCATCCCAGGCTCGGAGCATGCTCTCCACACATATCTCACTGAATCTACCCGCCGTGCAGAGGAAGTGGACGCTCTGATAGGCAAGGGCTGCTCAGGCCAGAAGCCAGCCCAGAACCGGAGTCCCAGCATCTGTGAGGGGACACTTTGCAGGCCTAAAGTGCAGGGAGGGGCACCCAGCTTTCAGGCTACAGGGGCGAGACAGAGCCATGGTCTGCGAGGATGGGTCAAGGAGAAGCACCCACAGGAAGAGCAGGGTGAGGACTGACCCCCTGCCCACATCAGGTAGGAGCCATAGCCTGACCCAGGCAGGCCACAGGACCCCTCCTGACAGCCGCCCCTGCCTGGCTCACTGAGCATGGTCTAGGCTCTGGGGACTCTGGGGGTTAATGAGATAATAAAACTCCTGGCCCCCACAGAGGAAAGGGCCGGGCAAATGTGAGGCTCCCGGTCTGCAGCACAGTGCGGCAACAGATGGGAGCTGTTTAGGGCCTTTTATCCCGCTTCCTCTCACCCCGCCTCACAGCTAAGGAGAGAAGAATGCTGCTCGCAGCCCAGACGATCCATCAGCCCCAGCACGGCTGGGGAGAGGGCAGCAGCTCCCGGGAGAGACACCCGCAGCCCAGACAGCAGTGAGCAGCCCACCGAGGAAGCTGTGGGTCATGGGAAAGGTCCCCTCAGACCACGGGGCACACACTAAACAAACGCAGCCACACGATGCGTACATTCGAACGCTGCCCCGGGGAGTGCGTGCACATATGTTCTGTGTGGAGGAGGCGGCGGCCCGAGGCCTCCAGAAAGCAACGTTCAAACAAATTCCATCAATCAGACTGCAGTCCTGTGAAGTGTGGAGATGCAGCCCATGGAGGGGGTGAGCACCGGGTTCCGTCACCAGCTGCCCCTGTGAAGTTTCCTCAGCCACTTCCCCTGGAGCTACGTTGCTGTCACAGCTGGGCCTGGCTCCCTATTCGTTCTCCCACTACCAGGCTCCACCATGGCTTCCTCCCCACTGTCCTGGGCCAAGGAAGACGAGAGAATCTGTTCTTCAGCCACCAGGGCTGGTGTCTGGGGCACAATGCCCCTTGCAGGGGACAGTGCTCACCCTTCTTGCACCTGGGATTTCTCCAAGAGTTACCACCTTAGTGCCATCCCAGGGTGCTGGAAAGAAGTTGAGGAGCAAGAGGCACATAGCCAGAGGCTGCTGACTTCCACCTTCCCCACCACACCCGATGCAAGCACTTCAATCATGCAGAAGCACTGTTTCCCCCAGAAGGGTTCCAGGGGCCAGGGCAGGTGCACCACCCCAGGAACCTAGAGCAGGCACTGCACCACCAACCTCCCACATTCTCACTCCATCCCACACCCCCAATTCTGAGGAGCTGCCATCTCTGCCAGGAGCAGGGAGCAGGGCCCTCCACCAGCTGACAAAGCACAGGCCTGACCTGAAAAAGATCAGGATGCCTGAGATGGGGGGTATGGAAGAGCGTTCAGGACTCAGGACCTTCTGAGAAATCTCAAGGTGAAGGTGATGTGTATGTATCCCCAACCCCGGCTTTCCTGCTCCTTCCGAGCTGATCGTCTCCCTGGCTGGCTTCTCTGAAAGGCTGCTGAGCAGCGGGCATGATGGAACCACGGTATCAGCTGGCCCTGAGCGAGGGTAAGGAAAAGGAAGAGCAGCTTACATCCGGGTTAGGAGGCCAGTCCCACGCCACAGGCCTGCATCTTCACAGAGCCCACAGCACACAGTCGGCATCTGCACAAGGGGGCACCTCACTATCAGGGCACCAGGCACAGGTGCGCTCAAGCGGGTGTCCAAAAGAGACAGCAGAGCTGAGGGCGACCATTGCTTCAGGTCACCAATGGTCACCTGAAGGTCAGATCCAAACCCATGTCTTCATCTGCATCTAAAACCACAATTCCCAAAGTTTCCCAGTCTTCAAGTATTTGCAGTCACCCTTGGTACACCAGTTGAGGCTGTGGGAGGGACGACACTTCCAACCCTAGATGGCAAGGTCTGACACTGCATGTTTTGTTTTGTTTTGTTTTGAAACACGTACAAGTAAAACAACACAGAACACCGTGCCTTCTGGACTTGTCTCATACCCACGGCTGGGCCCCCAAGGAGCCGCACCCTCCTACGATTTGGAGCCAAGGGCAGCCTCTCCACACTGCTACCTCTGTGGTCACTGTCCGTACATCCTGCTTCATCTCATCCCAGGTATTAACCGCCACCTCGAAAATGATTTCTACATCTGTTTTCCAAAGGCGGGAACTGTGAGAATAGTCTGTTCATCCATCCTCGCCTCCACTGAAAGCCAGGCCACCAGCTGATCACCAGGCAAGTCTCTTACTCTCACCGTGGAGACCCTGGTCACAGGTCACACACCAATCCAACAACCGCTGCTTGCCTCCAGGGTGACCCTTGTGTTAACACTCCACTCAGGGTGCTCCATTCTCAGACAGGTTGGCAGTGGGGCCCAGGAAGCTCGGATGGGCTGCAGGCCATGCTGGGACTATGGCCCCACACTGCTTCTCGGTGGCCTCATGAGCCTGAGGGGCCTTCAGTTCTGGAATCTGCTCCCTGTGATTTTGCAGAATTGCTGGAATCTTCATGGGGCGTTGGGTATGAAATACCAAGTACATTATCTGAGTGGACAGGTGTTAATCAACAAATAAACATCAAAGTGTACCATTAAAAGTGGAAGCTGGCAGCAGGCACCTATTGTCCCCGCACTCTGGGAGGCTGAGGCATGAAGACTGCCAGTTCCAACCCAGCTTGGACTACTTAGCAACTTAGTGAGAACCTCAATCGAAAAATTTTTGATTGTTATTTATTGTTGTTAGTATGTGTGTGGTAGATAATGTTAATACTCCTTGTGTGGAGCTGGTACATGTACATAACACATCTTAATTCCTTTTTTTCGTCCCTTATCTTTCTCCTCCTTGCTCCATCTCTTGATTCCCACCCTCTCCACCCCCGCCCCCGTCTAAAAATAAATAAATAAATAAATGGAACCAGAGTGAGACCTTTTTCCACTGGCTGAGACAGATTTGTTTCCAGGATCTGTTCAGTTGCAAAAAGATTAATCACTTTTTTAATAGGCAGGTTTCAAAACATTAAGACCTAGAGAATTCGGTTTAACAGGTTTTACATTTATAGCATATTCTTATACATACAAAATGAGTGCCTTCTTCCATCCCCTCTGTAACGGGAGTTTTAACAGTGTACGTAATATATTTCTACAAACTTAACAGTTCACATCCGTGAACGTAAGTGGAGAAGAACAGGCAACCGCCAACGTCACTGTCAGCTGGGCAGACACCCAGCCCAGCCACAAATCATATTTCCCACGTTATCAGCCAGAGAGAATGTGCAGTGCACAACTATGTGTGGTGAGAGGTTCTGACGACTGTCTTTACTTTACAGTGGACAGAGAGCCACTCAAAGGCAAGGCGGAGAAGGACAGCAGGGCCGTCCCCAGGCGCCTCGTGGGTGGGTCAAGGTCAATGTAAACTGGGTTTAAGTCAACAAATGTTTTCCCATGAATCTCCTAGCCCTACGATCAGGATACGGAGTGGGCAAAGCTAACTACACTGAAAGCAACCTACATGAATTACCTACGTTTAGCTCAATTTGATTGATTTGATTTCACCGCATCAGAGCAGGAAGGAAGGAAACCATATTAGCCATTAAATGGCCAAAAATCAAGTGTGAGATTCCCCCAGCACTAGGAATCTGCCAGAGGTTTGTGGGATCCCCCATCACAGAAGGTTTAGGGTCCCTTGGAAATGAGTACTAAAAGAAAGTGTCAGATTCCCCCAACACTGAGCACCTCAGAGAGAGTATGGTGTTCCCCCACCACCCAGCACCTCAGAGAGAGCATGGGGTCCCCCCACCATCCAGCACCTCCGAGAGGAATGCAGCATCCCCAGAAATAATTTTCTCACAGAATGTGTGGGATCTCTCAACAATAAGCTTCTCACAATGCATGGGGATCCCCCAGCCCTGAGTCCCAGTTCTGAGCTCATCACAGGGGCTGTGGGTCCCCCAGTTCTGAGCTGCTCAGAGAGGGTGTGGACCCCCCATCACTGAACACCTCACGAGGGCCGGGATCTCCAGCTCTGAACCCTTCTCAAAGGGGTGGAATCTGATAGCTACTTGAAGAGCAGTGTGGGACCCTCCCAAGAAACAGTGGCTCAGAGAGGGCCCAGGGTCCTGGCACTGACTCCTCATAGAGGTTTTGGGATTCCCAGAACTGAGAACCTGATAGTGGGTACAGGAACTGAGTACACCACAGCAGGTGTGGGATCCCCCAGCTCTCAGTAATCTCAGAGGTTCTGAGCCCCTGGCAGAGGTGTGTCATCCCCAGTACTGAGTCCCGAGGGTGTGGGATACCCCAGGACTGAGCCTGACGTGTTTCTGGTATCTTCTTCAGCTTGGTGAAGTGGATTCACCTTGAGGTTTGCTGATGGCCTTCTCCCCCAGCCCCACTCCAGTCACCTGTTTTCTCCCTGATTTCTGTGGGTCGGCCGGCACCAAGGTACTGCCTGCCGTCCCACCACTGGCTCAGGTCAGGTCCCAGGAGAAGGACCAGACAGACTTCAAAAGAGGTGACGGAGGCCTGTAGGTCATCAGGAACCTCACAGGCCCCTTCAGACAGAGAAACAAGGCCAGGATGCCTGAGCTGGGTCGGCTTCATGGGTCACAGAACTGCCCCAAAGCATCAGTGTTGAGGCGTGCACACTCCGGGACACGCACATGCACACTATGTACATGGGTGCCTTCAAGTATGTGTGCGTACATGCACACAACTCTACACATTTACACTGTGCACCCATATGCCCTCAGACATAGCCATACATAGCATACACACACGCATTGCACATAGGAACAAATGTCACATACATCTGCACGCACGCCGAGTGAGGATGCCGCTCTCCCCAGAGCTGAGGCCAGGGGCAGAGCCTCGCTCGGCCGTGGTGGGCATCTGCATCAGAGGCAAAGCTTCCACTGTTCTGCAAACGTCTCCAGCGACCTCAAAAGTACAGTCAGTGCTACTAAGCACATTGCTGTGATCATGAATAAGTTTTAGCAAGTCGGTAGATTCATAAATAAGGAATTCACAAATAATGAGGATCGATGGACAGTGGCAGAAATAGACACTCTGCAGCCTCCAGGGGCCAGATCATGAGGCTACATCTCTTGAAGCAGGCTTGACTTTAGCCCAGGGTCTCTGGAAAGCCTTCCACATTTGATGCCAGACTTGGCTAAACCTGATGATTTGAATGGAGCTCCCCGGAGGGCCCTCATCCTGCTGCCTACCAAGGTTCGAATTGACCGTGTGGCCAGCTAAACAGGATCAGGCGCCTCCCTGGCTCAGGGCACCACTGGTGGCGTGAGAAGCGCCACCCACCAGAGGCAGCAGCATGCCAGGAGCTAAGAAGCCTGTCCCAGGTGCGACCTTCGCGGCACAGCGTCTCAGAGCGACCCCGCTGTAGCTGATGGAACCCCATTTCCAGAGGAGAACAGAACATCAGTCCTACTCCCTTCCACTTTTCCACGTGGCCACGAGTGTGCTACTCTGGGGGTGGTGATCTTGTGTCCTTGATGCCTTGGTAATGAGCTCTTTGGGGCAGCAACTGCAATGGCTGTGTGGTGACACAGACTGCATGGCAGACAGAGAAGCAAAGACAAACCACATCATCCTCTCTGGACATGAGAAAAGGGACTCAGCACACTGCCGCAGGAAGAACAGTCCCCTAGTCCATGACGGCACAGTGTTTGCCACAGGACACCACAGCTGTGGCTTCTGTTCTCATGGATGAGTCTCTCTTACACCACGGCCCAGAGTCAGGTCCCTCTGGAGCATGACAGCACCCTCCTGGAGCCATCTGCACAGGTCCATGCCCCTGTGTTCTGGCCAAGACTCTCCCAGGCTGGCTGCCACACTCTGTCAGCCTGCATGGGCCTCTGCTAGTGTCCTGATATTCCAGGAAAATACATTGAGAGTCAGGACGAGCACTGCAGATGAGACGGAGGTGGAGAGATGCTCCTGTGTGTCCACTGGGGAGGGACAGGGCAGGGAGGGCTGGGTGCTGCGGCCCCTCGCTGCTGCCCCATGTCATGTGAACCTGCTCCAACCTCAGAAGAATGGTGCTTTCTAGTGCACTACAGTGGGAACGTGGATGCCTGCAGCACCGTGGAAACAACCCCGAGCTTTCGAAGAGGCTGAGACAGAGCTGCAATTCTTCGTCTGGGATGTGTAATTGGAATGTGAAAAGAGCTGTGCGCCTATGTTCACGTCCTCACTGTTCAGGGCGGCCAGACATAGGGACGGCTTGAGTGTCCCTCAGCAGATAGGTCAGCAAAGAAAGTGTTGCACATATGCACCGCGGAACACTGCTCAGCCATAAAAGGGGTGAAATCCTGGCATTTGCAACAACATGGACGGAACTGAAGATCGTTATGTTAAGTGAAATAAGCCAGTCACAGAAAAGTAAGTACTGCACCGTCTCACTCATATGTGGAATTTAAAAGAAATAGAAGAAGTCAACTCAGTGTGGTGGTGCACACTCGTGATCCTAGCACTCTGGGAAATCTAGTGGCTTACCACAACCCTGTCTCAAAATTAAAAATAAAAGACTGAGGACATAGCTCAGAGCAAAGGCCCTGGGTTCAATTCCCAGTACTGCAAGAAAAAAACAAAAACAAAACAAAACAAAACAAAACCCCAAGTACACAGAGATATAAGCCAAAACAATGGTTTCCATGGGTGTTGGGGAAAAGGACTGGGGTCACCGGGCAAAGCAGCAGACATGTGGGGTGAACACATTTAGGGTTCTGATGGACCATGTGAGGATGGTAGGTGATAAAACTGTACCATATAGGGATTTTTGTTTGAAAAATATATTCAGACTTGGCCATGGTATTGCATGCCTGTAATTCCAGCACTCTGGGAAGCTGAGGCAGGAGGATCAAAAACTTGAGCTCAGTCTGCTGCTCCTGCCATACACACAGAAATGAACAGATGGATGCTAGATGTGGTGATCCACTTCATGGCCGAGGCCACCTTACAGTCTGTGCATCCAGTAGCATCATGTAGTGCTCAAATGCACACAGTACAACCCATATTTTGAACAAGAATTAGGTGCCTTCCACAAGTGCAGGGAGCCCCAAGAGGTGGCTGTGGGGGAAGCGACACGTTCCAGGAGCCAGAAGCATTTCCTAAGTGTGGCTTCTGCAGGCACAGCCGCACCCTCCTGTGTGATGAGAAGGCCACCTGGAGAGGAAGTTAACTGTGCCAGCCCTGGAAGGGCCTGGAGCCGCCCTTCCCATGTTCCATTATCTAAAGCCTCTTATCTCACACCCTGTTACAAAAGATTCCACAGCCATTGCCAGGACCGGGCTCTGACCACAGGCTCTGTGCTGATGCCCATGGAACCCTCCTGGACAGCCGCCTGTGCCCGGGCGCCCCTGCTGGCCCGTCCTCGGCTGGCTCCCGACTGTGCCTCAGCGTCCTCAGTGATGCCTTGCAGTAGACCAGGTTCTCACCTGCTTTCTTCTCTTGGTCTAATCATTCTCTGGATCTCCTGAACAGACAGGAACCAGCTGCCCCCAGGCTCCTGAAGGATGACTAGAGAGTAGGGAGTGTCCATTAGCCTGAGGTCCTGAACATGATCCCTGCGCATCACAGGGCAATGGCCCCTTGCACTGTGTCACATCTCTCTGAACTTCACCTTTACCTAAGGGGGATCTTTCCTAGGCTCTTTCCTAAGATCCTAGTTCACCTTCCCCCTTTTACAGAAACAGAGACACCCAGGGCATAGACAGACTTGTTTGGCAACAAATGATCCTCAATGCTAAAGGGTCAGAAAAGCCTCAGACTGCTCCAGCTTGATCTGCAGGCCTGTGGCCAGGGCTCCTCTCACTACTGCCTTCCCTCCTGTCTAGGTCTTGAGTTCCGGGGTTCGGTTTATTTCTCCGTCTCCCCGTCCCCAGTGCAGGAAGCACCCTTCCTCCCGGGTCCAAGTCTGCACTGACGATGCAGCAGGCACCAGAGGCAGGCTGATTGTCCCCATCAACTGCCCTGGCAAAGTCACCAGCCTGGAGACCCTCGGGCTGGGTCCTTCCTGAGCCACGGGTCACACAGGCTCAGGGTGAGGCCAGAGGACTCCAGCCCCACATCCTGACTGTGACAGACAGGCTGGGGCAGGCGGGGATGCTCCACTTGGGCAGAGGTCCTGTCTCTTTGCGCATCTTCAGTCTAATGCCAGAAAATAGAATCTTTTGACCCAGAGATGCTAAAAACAAGACCGGGCCGAATATCGCAAGCGCACGCCCCTACACGAGGCCGAGCTTCTGGGAACTGGGTGGGGGAGCTGAACTGGGGCTGCGCTGAAGGGAGTTGGCAGTCGGTCACGTGACCAAGCTACTGCTTGGAGAACAAAGACAGCAGCAGGTTTTTATTAATGTGCTGCGATGGGCTACAGGGGTGGGCTAAAGTCTGGTAATTCCCATTCACCAGAGGCATAGTTCCAGAAGATGTTTTCTCTTGTGACTTGGCCCACCAGGTGGTCACGGTCAACTTGTCCTAGAGACTACTGAAGTTTTGTGCAGCTGGCATGCTCGGCCTGTGCAAAACATCCCTGCCTTCTGGCCTGGGCCCCATGACAGGGCCAGAGGACTCTGGTGCTTGGGCTTTTGCCACTTCTGAAGAAGTGCAAGGGCAGGGCCAGGAGGGAGGAGAGAAGGAAAAAGAAAACACACACAACTCTGGTGGGCAACAGGCCAGGTTAACCCTGCTTTATAGTCTACACAGAACATTTTAAATGATCAGCATATCTCTGTGCAGAGCGAAGTAGACCGCGACCCAGGGTTGAGACAGCAGAGGGGACAGATACAAATGAAGACGGAGATGCCAGACCTTTCATTCCATTTTAGTCACCCCTAACATCTCCATAAGCTTAAGTGAAGGGTCAGTGTGCTCAGCCAAAGTGGCCTTCGTGTCCCCAAGAAGCAGCCCAGGCAGCTGTTATCATAAGCCCCACATCAGAGGTATGATCTCCAGCAAAGCCGGCAGGAAGCTAATGGCGCTGCCCAGATGCGTGAGCTCCAAAATTACTGTCTTCAAGCTAAGACGGAGTGAGGCTAGAGGACTTGCTTAGGTTCTTCTCTTGGTAACAATTTCTCATTTCTGGCAAACGTGCTGCTTCTCTGGTTTCATCAGGACCTCATGAAGGGATTGAGGAAACAAGCCATACTACCCAGGATAATGGTCTACTGAGCCAGGGCGTACTTGGGTTTCTTGCTTTCACATACTGTGCCACCTGGCATTGAGCCCCCAGTGCCACACTCACACGGGACAGTGACAGGAGACACAGGTGTGGTCAGCACCAGTGCGGGGACAGATGCGGCATCTCTGTGCGTGGTCTAGCTGTGCGTCCCTGCAGGCTGGTGTTCCGTGCTGCTCCGAGGGGCTCAAGAGTGCTGCTGGGCAGAAAGCAGGCATGGGCCTGGAGAGGACAACAGTGGAATTACTTGAGTCTGGCCCACTTGGTTTTCCATGCCTCTGTGCCAGCTCCTGAGGGAGGACCCAGCATGGATCCATCTGTACCTCCATCTCCCTTGAGCCATCCTTCTGCCCTCTGCCCACATGCAGCACCTGGCTGCAAACCTAACGCCTATCACCACCCCCCCCCATGTTTTAGTTTTCTATGATTTATCCTTTTTTTTTCCTTCAAATTGTGCTTGTTGAGCCCTACTATGTGCTGGCCACATGCTAGGACCTGGTGAGACAGTGGCAAACAAAGAATTGCCATCCACCCCAGAGGCAGCAGGGAGCCAGCGGGGAGCTCACCACCAGACAGATGTATTTCTGGTCCGGCTGGCCATCGGTCACTTACAACAGGTGCCCACAGTGCATCTCATTGGAGCCATGGTTTCCAAGGGAACAAGCAGGCTTCTCCCTCACACAGCTTCCAAAGACATCTCGAAGCTCTCCAGACCGCTCTGCACCATCAGAACCTGCCATCTCTGGCTCATCTCCAACCACACACTCACTCTGCCCACACCGCATTTACCCTGCCAGCATCACTGCTCTTGGCAACACAGCTCATTCACTTTCAGCTTTTCCGTGGGTGTCCGCTGTCGACTCCCTGTTGCCCACAAAGTAAGACCTAGCTGGGTGACCTGGGATCCTGCTGGGCAAAGTGTGTCCATGCCTAGACCTCACCTGTAAACTCCTGTGGGAATGAGGAGCCTCAGGCTCCACTGGACCCACTGAGTCAATCCTCATTTTAATGGGACCCTCAGGAGTTAGCCGCCATTAAAGTTTGAGAAAGCTGCGCTAGGGAAGAACCCCTCCCCCATGCATACCAGTGAAAAGACAAGCCATCACTACAGGCTTCCATTGACCTGCCAGTGAGAGATGCTAATAGACAGCATGCTGACATAAGTCAGGCTCTACTCCTCATATGGAGATTTATTGTACCCATTTTTGGATAAGAAAATCGGAGGTTTCCGGCATAACTGGTTTGCTCAAACTCACAGCTGAAGCAGGATGTGTGGACCCTAACCTGGTCCGTTGAGATACAGGGTTGTGTGTGCACTGAAGCTGCTGCGTGGCAAGTGTGTTGAGGCGAATGCTGACAGTCTGTAGCGCGATCTGCTCACTGAAGAGCCCTCCTCACACCTGCCCTATCAACTCACCTGGGAGGCTTTGTCCCCAGGTTGGGTCCTGACCAGATAGAGTTACTCTCTGCTCATCTTTTTCCCAAAATATCTGCCCTAATCACTGTGATCCCCCGAGAATGATGGGGCTACTTGGTTAAGCAATGGGTGTAAGTTCATGGGTATAGGAAGGCTGGTGGGGGGCTGAAGAGTCAGAGAAGAGGGGAAAACAAAGTAGAGCTATTCCAAACAGGCAGTTTCGGCACTCCACTTGGGTGCAAGCAAAAGAACATCCACCAAGTCAGCCGAGCCCCTGGAATGCACAGGGCTGCTGGGTGGGGGCACAGGTCTGTGTCCCAGGGCGCCTGAGTGCTGAGATCAGCAGCTGGGCGGCACCACGCCGCGAGCAGGTGCAGCAGGGCTGGAGGCGGGCAGCGCCCGCAGCCAGATAGAGTTCTCATTCAAGGGAAGAAAAGGATGCGCTGAGCCCTCAGGGGATCCCACGCTGACCAGCAAGCCTCTCTCACAGGCTCGCATCTGCACAGAACCTTAATGACTTGGGAACAGGAGGAGTGATACAGAGAATGGGACCAAATGTTGGCAAACACATCCGTGTCCTGGCTCACAATTCAGCTGTTCAGCCACAGGAAACCCGTTGATCCAAGTGGTTTTGAGAAGCACAAGCAAGTTTATTGGGGCTATTTTTGCTATTACCACCCCCGAATCTGTGGACTTTTGTCATAAGTGCAAATATTTCCTAGGAAAGTAGCTTTGATTTACATATTAAAGTTTTCTATTTGTATTTCGTCTTCAGAAATTCCAGAATACATATTTGCATAATATGCCATTTCTCCAGGTTTTTTCTTGACTTACGTGCAGTTGCCTTTTCCTAATTTAGAACATAAAGCGCAGGATACTGTATACCTTTGTCTTCTGCTTTTATGTTATGTTTTGCTTTAGCAAATGTTGGTTTAATCCTGCTTGATATCATCTTTAAAGAGTAATGCTGTCAGTCCTTTTGGTGGGAAAACTCAGCGCAGAGTGAAAGCCACACCGCAGGTCCCGCCCTCCACAACAGTGGGTCTTTCTCGCCACAGCTGCAGCTGAGCAGCAGTCCGGGGTGACACGGTCTTGTGCCGGGGAAGGGACACAAACCCAGGAAGAGCAGCGTGATATCACACTCCTTGTGGAAACTCATGCCCCACATCAAGATTTCTCTGCTCTACCAAAAACCATCTTAAAAGAGGAAACTTTCCATAGCAACAGTAACCCGGTTTCACTCACTCAGCACTAAGTAAAATGAGGGATATCTGAAATTGCAAACACTGGTAACTTTTCTTAGGGAAAAAATCATCATGTTTATGATTCTTCTCATCCCACTACACAACCCAACCCTGTCATTAAATACACTAAGTGGAGGTGACAGTAACATTGAAGACTGCTGCTATAGTCTCATGATTATTCTGCTAGGATTGAGCATGGCACAAAATAGCATTGGCTCTGTCCATATATTAAGACTATATACAACAGGCCTTAGGACAGAGTATCTATTTCCATATGTACTGATTATCTACTCTGCATTAAGGCGATACACTGGACTGTAAGTCCAGCTTCTTTCCCATGCAGACTTCCTCAGACTTGGAAAAAAGTCCTCAAAAGTCAAAGCCAGGTAGTTATTACTGTGACTTTGTAGCTATTGAAGTAACTACTTGATGGGTAAAAATATCCTACACACCCTGAATGAAAATAATCTGGCACCGCAGCTCTCTGTTCCCTGAACAGTGTGATTACAGGCAGCCCAGCTGGGAAACTCCCATTTTCCAGGCAGATGGAGACTTGGAGCCTCATAGTCTTCGTTTGCTGAAAGTGTGATGAGAAGGAGCCCAGGAAACTCCTTCTAAGTAACTCTTGAGTAATGAAATCAAAACACTTGAGTAGCATAAATCAAAAAGCCTAGCAGAGGAAGGCTGGGAGTCAGACGCTTGCTCAGGAGACATTAGTGAAGCCAAGAGGCAGGCTGCCTGTGAAGCTTCAAGATGGCCTTTGTGGGTTTGCACACGGACCTCTGTGCTCTTTTCTTCCATGAGAGTGGCCCTGAGGGCCACAGGGAACACATCTGTGGGCACGGCACCTTCCGGTGAACCTAGATGTGACTATAACTTGACTGATACCCGCTTTAGGAAAGAGGGCGGTAACCGATCTACCCCAAGGTTGGCCCAAAGTTAAGTCTGAATACAAAAATAGAGTTACTTAGTAGTGGTTAAGTAACACCCCAGCCTGAAATTCCTGTGCTTCTTCCCTTGCATTCTACTTGTGATTTCATCTCAGTAGCTCAAGATCTCATTAGGAAGAATCTAAAAGCATCATAGATATAGATAGATACATTGAAAGATTAAAACTGAATCACCTGAGGATAAAAGAGAATGTGGGTATTGAGGTCAAAAAATAATCTTACTGTTTATTCCTTGATTAATTTTAAAGTGTTTATTGAGATTCTGTGATGACAAAAATCTATAGGTTATCCAACAAAATATAAGAACCAGTCCCTGTTCTCAAGAAGTATTCTTGAGGAATTTGAGCGTGAAAGGGAAATATATTTAAAAGACACATACATTATGGTTTGAAGTAATACTTAAATTACAAGTGAGTGGCTTACACAGTACTTCATGAAACTGTTCAAAAGAGAAAAATGAATGTGAGCTCTCCTTCAGCAATAACCTCACAAGGATATAAGACCTGGGCAGAAGTAACTGGCTGCAACTTGGGGTTGATAAGCACTGTCCATAGAAGTACCAGGAATACGATCTACCAGGGGCATCTGGGAGGGTGTTCACATCTGAGAGAGAAAGAGCAGACTCATAGACAGAGTGAGCCACAGAGCAAGATGAAGCGAGAAGGAAGGGAGACTACACTCTACCAGTGTAGTCTCCTCTGTCAGAGCTCAGAGAATTCACTCTTAACTTTTAATTCAGTGCAACTCAGTGACTGTCTGTCTATTGAGTATCAGTTGAGTCCCATTGGACTGAATAATCTACACTGAAACAAAAGAAGTGGCTATGACCTGTCTGGGTCTTCTGAACCTGAAACAGGTTCTGAATGTCCCTTAATGCCCCATGTGGTCATAGGTGGAGGGCTGGATCTAGAGTGTTGAGGCTGGAATTGATTCACGGTGTGATACCAGGATTAAGAGTGAGCCACCCTGGGTGTGAGTGCTAAGGGCGGGTAGCCTGGATTGAATAGAAGAGACAGAAAGAGAGCTGCTCTTGTTGCTGCTTGTCCCTTGCTTCTTCTTCTCTACTTCACTGCTTTGCTGCCTTCTGTCCACCATGAGCTATTTCTCCTCTGCAATGTCCCTCTGCCAGGCCTCTCTGCCTTGGAGCCAGCCAACTATGAACTGAAACCTCTGCAAACTGTGAGCTACAATAAACCTTTCCGCCTTTAATTTTTGGAAAGGTTTAATTTTTTGGAAAGGTTGGATATTTTGTCTCAGCAATGAGAAAAGTAACTAAGACAACTGTGGTGTGGAAATAAAAGCAAGTCCTAAGATCCTTTCCCTGGGGTCACAGTGATGTTCCTGGGTCTCACAAGCCTCTCTACAATTACTGTTATTCATTTTTGAATATACCTAATACACTCAAATGAGAGACCAGTTTCAGTCAAAATATAATACAACAGTGCATTTTCAACCCTCAGAAACATCCATGATCTCATCAGCACTCACTGAGAAAAAATCTCCCTTCTAGATTCCCAAAAGACTGTGGGATGTCTGGGGAAAAAAAGACGGCCTCAAAGAAACTGCCTTCTAAAGATGAGGAGACTTCTTTAGTAACAGAGTCAAGACTGGGACCAGGGGACACCAGAGCCCAGGTCACTTTGTGTCACTGAGTCCCTGTTGTCATCATCAAGGTAGCTGGGTCTTTATCCTCAGAGGAACTATCTCTGGCACCAGGTCTTCACACTGAGAAGCCTTCAGACTGAGGAGCCTCACGGTCAAGTTCAAATCGTGCTGCTTTAGGTTCTTCATTGGCCACAGAAAAGGGAAGCAACTCCAGTGACCTGAGTCTCAGCGGAAGGGTTACGCGCAAACAGCGGAGGCAGGAAGACTTACCGTTCAGTGGATTCTCATGCTTAGAAGCTTAGAGTGGCATGGCAAGTCCTGAAGCTTTATTATTTTATTACTTATACATAATAATACTGTTGTTTGACAAGATTACTGTTGTTATTTGCAGATATCAGCATGCCATAGATCTGTATAATCCTAGAGAAGTTACTGAAAGTCTATCCCAATCAGAGAATGTGGGAAAGGGGCTCCGTGAAAGTCAGTAGTGCCTGGCCCTAAAATGGGCGCAGACTCGGGATGTCTGAGGGCCACAAAGAGCATGGTGGACAAGGGGCAGGTGAGAGTAAGAGGGGCAGCCAGGTGGGCAGGCAGCAGCTGCAAGGTTTGTAGAAGGCAGAAGGGAGCACTGAGTCAGACCAGGGGGACTTGGGGTGGTTTCAGGCAAGAGGACAGCATGAGCTGTTACATTCTGTGTTTGTGTGTGGAGAAAGGATTGCAAAGGGGCAGGCAGAGAGCATAAAGGCCACAAGGACTACTGATGCCACCCGGGAGAGATATTCTTGGCTGGAACGTGTGTGTCAGGAGGAGGCTGCTGAGTTAAGAGGAGTCACTGTCGCAAAGTGCATGAGGAGGTGGGGACCTGAGAAGGGAAGCGAGGCATCAGTGCTGGGGGAGGCGATGTCTGAATCCCACTTGAGACCGTAGGACTCCATGTGTACACGTATGCTCCACACACTGGGTGTCATTCTCAGAAGGCCGGGAGATGTCTTGGCCCTGCTCTGTGATGGCTGGTGCCAAACAAATGAGCTGACAGGAGTTATGAGCCCAAGGGGCTGGTTCATAGACAGTTGACAGTATTCAGCGAGTGCCCCTTGGGCCTTGTGACATCCGTGCCGAGTGCCTTTGGGTAAGGAGCTACACAACAGCAAACCGAGGTCACTAAAAACATGGAGCCATGCGGTTCCTTTCAGGGCACCAGCTTCTCCTAAAAACAGCAAATTTGAGGACCTGGAGCCCACATGCTGTTCTCTACTAGTGCTGCTGCTCTGCCATCTCCCCTTCCCTCCCCCCATCCTGTCTCTCCTCTCATCTCCACACCCCTGGCTCTGCTACCCCTCCTCCATGGCCCTCCTCCTCCCTTTCCATCTTCCCTCTCCCACTCTTGTCTCCAGTCACTTGCTGGTTCTGCCTTCTCTGCCCCCACTTACTGTGGCTGTGCCTGGCATCTAAGATGCCCGGAGCTCTGTATGTTTTTCTCTCCTCTTTGTTTCAGTGACTTCAGACCCTAAGTTGCTCATATCCCCTCCCCAAACCTACCAGTGACCTTTCCCAGAAGGGCCGTTGTAGTGGGAGGCCTTCACTACAACCCTGTGGATTGCTGTGCTTCCTGCTGTGTATCAGAGCAGCCGCCTGGCATCAACCCCCAAGGCTATTCTGTCAGCCCGGGCATTTAATTAACTAATTACAACCTGCTGACATGAGTGCCCAGCATGGTGCTTGGGGGGCAGTTTTTTCCTTCCAATTCATTTATTAGGAGCTCTGCATTCATCTGATAGGTCTTCCCTGAGGGGATGGAGCGGTAATTGGGGCTTCCAACAGGAGGTTCTGGGCTGGTCCCAGCACTGACACCAAGTGTCACCATCTGTCAGTGTTTGCTCACAGCCCCACCCTAAAGCCCACAGCCTGACAAGGGTGGCAGCGGGGACTGTGGGACACAGATGGCAGCAGGAGCATCTGGAGCAAGATGATGCTTCTGTCCTGTCCCAAGAACTGCCTTCACAGACCCCCAGGTGTAATTATCAGGGGCTCTGAGATGTCTCAGCCTTGCTCTGTAAGGGCTGATGCTGAGGAAATCTTATTCGAACAAAGCAGCTAGTGGCAGTCAAGAAGGGCAGGTCCTTTGGAACCTCATACAGCGAGCACTGTCGGGTTCTGAGAAGTGGCCCTGCGCACGGGGCTGAGGGATGGAGTGCACAGTTACAGGACCTCCTGCAGGGGGTCTTGCTCGAGCCCAGGGGCACTCCTTGTAACAGACTGACTGTCACTGGACTTCAGACTCTAAATTGCCCTTGTCTCCTCCTCAAACTTACCAGAGGGGCTATTTCCCTTTCGGAAGTTCCAGGGGAGCACCCAGAGTTTTGTCTTTCCTAGCTTCCAGTGGTTACAGGCATTCCTGAGCTTGTAAGCCTGTCCTCCCTCTTAGGCGGATGAACCCTAGGCCTGGCACATGCTAGGCAAACTCAAGCACTCTACCATTGAGTTACAGCCTCAGACTCCCTCTAGTCTCTCTGACATGGAATCTCCTTTCTGCTCTTTTGGGCCCCATGATGATATTGGAGCTGCTTGGATAATTTAAGGAGAGCTGATTTGCAATGCCAATTCCATGTGCCTCATACCCCCTGGCCACAGAAGCTAACATTCACAGGATCTGAAGACTAAAACACAGTATCTGTAGGACACCATTATCTTTCCCAACACCAAAGAGGATTTTAAGTCAAGCCACTTTAAAAGTGCAAAGGAAAAGTATACCAAAGCCTGGGCCAAATTTCTGTGCAGCTGGGTAGAGGAGCAGATCCCTGAGCCCCATGAAGACAAATCATTGAGAATAAAATTATAATGAAGATAAATGGATTGGTCAGTTTCCTGTCTCTGTGACCAAATTCCGACATATACAATTTAAAGGAAGAGGATTTGTTTTGGCTCATGGTGTCAGAGGGTTCAGTCCATGGTTGGCTGGCTCCAAAACAACAAACATCATAGTGGAAGGGCATGGCAGAGGAAAGCTGCTCACATAATGGTAGCCAGAGAGCAGAGAGAGAGCAAGGAAGAGCCAGAGGAGACACACCCTTCAAAGGCATGCCCCTCTGAGACTTCCTTTCTTCATCTAGAACCCACCTCCTAACAATTCAATCACCTGTGAACTCATCAAGAGATTCATCCATCCACGAGGCTATGCCCTCTTGACTCGATCACCTTCCAAAAGACCCACATCCGATCACATGAGAGCTTGGGGAACACTTTGGATCTAAACTATAACAATAAACATTCTTTAAATTAGTACACAGCAAATAATAAATCAGGACATATTTTTTATTTTAAAGAAAGTTTGCACTTCCCAATTTGGTTTTCTTAATTGATATGCAGTGAAATAAAACTTTTTTCAGTGTGTTTTTATGAATACCAACACATCCGGACTCATCTAATAACACCAGGAAGAAAATTCCAAAACCCTCAACAGTTCCCTCATCCTAGATCACACATTGCCAAGTCTCTGCTCATTCTCTGCCCCTGCAGTCTGCCTGTTGCAAGATGTCACAGAAATCTAATCATACACAAGACGGCTTTTTCTAAAACTGAGCACGATGCCTGTGATATTCTGCTACAGCATGGTAAGTACTGAGAATTCATTTCTTTTGTTACTGACTGGCATTCCACTGTATGGATGGACACACTGTTTACTCATTCCCCTGATAAAGGACACTGTTGTCTCCAGACTTTGAAGTTCATGAATGGAACTGCTATGAACATGGGTGGGCAGGTTTTAATGTGTCTTTCTTCCTTTAAGGTACGTACCTGGGATGCAGTTTGGTGATCGTTCCACTTGCAAAGAAACCACTGGATTGCTCTGTCGAGCAGCAGCCCATGCTACAGCATCCTCAGCAGTGGTGTGACAGCTCTTGCTACCACATGTATCCCAGAGCTGACTGTTGTTGTGTTTTGGTTTGTACATGCTTTTTTTTCTGGTCATTTTTTTGAGGTGCGTGGCAGCATCTCCCCTGGCTGGGATTGACATCTCTGCTGTCTTGTGATGCTAAGCATCTCTTCACGTGCTTATTCGCTGCCATCCTCTATGTGCTTGCTATTGGGTGTCCTCATTGTTGAGTTCTGAGAGTTCTCAGTAAATTCTGCCAGCTTTTGTGATTAACAAAGCTTTTCTTCCAGCCTTCTCCTGAATGTGTCTTTTCAAGGCCATGGTTTTTAGTGTTGTTCCAGTCCAGTTTATAAGTATTCTTTTTGAGAGTCTTGCTTTTGGTGCTGAGTCTGCGTATTCTGTGCCCCGCCTCCATTCGGTTTTCTTGGCCTTTACCCTTTAGGCCATATTGATCCACACAAGTTGAAGACACTACAGAGAATGCTACAGATTTTACTTGTATCCTATCCCCTCAGAGCAGGGAAAAAAATTACAGTTTAATTTTTAGCCCTGGTCTTCCACGTGGTTTGTGTGTTGTGACACAGGGCGGAGGCTTGTGTGGTAGTGGTGAGGTGCTTGTGCAGCACTCAGGGAAGGCGGGCATCGTGCTGGAGGCATCTCCACTGATCAGACACGGCTGACGTGCAGCACCCTGTGACCACACATCAAGCTATGCTGGTCTCTTCATACCCCCTCCCGTGTTTCCTGTGCCACCTGGTAAGGGAAGTACTAGGAACCCCAATTGCAGGTGAAGAAAATGAGGCATCAGTGACTCACTGAGGGGCACTCGCCCATCAGCTAGGAAGTTTGTGAGTGCCTCACACACTCTGAAAGTAGTATGCTAAGCATGTTAGACGGTTATCTCATTTAACCCACATGTTAACCCCAGGTACATTCCCTTATTTTGTTTTACATTAGTGTGTGTTCTTATTTGGAAAAAAAAAAGTGGCTTGGCTTAAAATGATCTTCAAAGATACTTTGCAGATGAGTAGATATTGCTCCTTTTTCCACATATTTATTCATGATTCTAAACTCATCCCTGGCCCTCCAGAGATGCTGCCTCTGACCCTGGGCTGCCTGAGCAGCCAGTGTTGTTCCCAGGATATTCTCTGTCCCGTATCCTTCCCTCAGGCCCCAGAATTAACAGGGTCAGTGTTTCGGTAGATCCTGCTGATTCTGAAAGTCGTAGCCGGGGACGGATGCATGCCCAAATATTTACATGAAATGCTGTGGAAGAGAGATAGCTTTAAAACTTTCTAGGGGAGAGAGAAAGGATAGATGAAACAAGACCGGTCATTAACAACCATGGAAGGTAAGTGGGGACATGGGAAATCCTTGTTCAGGTCTCTCTATTTAAGTATGTATTTTCAAAATATCAAAATTAAGTAAAATTTAAAAATAGAAAACAACTATGTGTCTGCATGTACATGCAGGCAAACAAACCCTAGTTTCACAGCAACCACTCAGATAGCCTGGCGTCTGGGTCCTGATGTCTGGTTTTTGACTTCTTGTCTACCTGAAACAGGCAAGCCTGGTGTCTTTACATCTATGACCTGGCCCTGTGGCCTGCTTTGCCTTCATTTTTCCCATTTCGTGGTTTGTTTGTAGCTGGGTTTATCCTCTCGGTTCTCCACAGGTTTTCCCCAGATGACTAGTTCATAAGGCTCACACTGTGCCCAAGGCCAAAGACTTTGTGTCCCACTCCTCAAAGCAGCTCCTGTCCTGGCAGCAAGAGCAGCCTTCTGCTCTGAGGATCCTTCTCTCACACAGGCCAGCTGGGACACCATGGAGATTCTACATCATAAAACCATGCCTGGGCTGTTTCCTGCCCTGGCACACAGTCTGCCCCCCATAGGCTGGACCCCCTGCCCATGCATCCATCAACCTTGACTTTTTAAGCAAATTTCCCACCACCCTGGGGACCAGCTGCGAGGAACCTGCCCACCAGTATGGAGGCAGGCAAGGGAAGAGGCAGGGAGCTCTCTGTGCTCTGTGACCAGGTGGCTGCCCAACTTGGGACAGAGGAGAAATGGCCTTTCTGCAGTTGTGCTAAGCCAGCTGGAGTTGCTGCGAGACTCACTATGTCCACCAGGATCCAGGCACACCAGCTCTGGAATGAGTAACTTAATATAAAAACTGTTACTATGGAGAATCCTTAGATAGGAGGCATGAACTTGTGTCAGGTAAGAAGCAGCCACCACCTCAAGCTTGACAGAACACAGGAAGAGCTGGAGTGTTTGCATTTGGACCCTTGAGCAAGAGCCCCCGGGAGGCAACGGCTGCTATAAGTGTCTCAGCCCTAAGAGCTGCAGGTGGAGTCAGATGCTGCTGTTGGAGGAGCTGTGGCAGCCAGGCGGTTCCAGGACATTCCAGGGAGATGCGTGGGAGAGTTGGTGATAGGAAGGCAGCAGCAAGCAGCATGTCCCTGACTCCCTCTCTTGGTCTCACACTGGTGGGTGCTGCCCTGCTGAGTGATACGAAGCTTGGTTGTATTGGAGGGTGACTCATTAGAGGTGTTTGGGATTGGGTAGTCGCAGGGTATATCTGTGGTGGACATCCAAAGATACATGGATATTGGCTCTAGTCGAATGTTTGTTTGCCCTCAAAATTCCTATGCTGAAATTCTCATCCCCCAAGTGATGGTATTAGGAGGTAGGGCCCTTGGAAATTGGTTAGGGCAAGAGGGTGGAGTCCTCGTGATGAGATTAGCACCCGTATGAAAGGGATCCAGAGAGCCCTTTGCATCTCCCAAGAAGACCCTACAATGAACCAGGAAGTGGTCTCACCAGACAGGCCAGGTGGATTACCATGGCATTTGAAGCTATCAGGTCTAAACTCTCTGGCCCGGGGAAGCCAAGGAGGCACTCATGTGAGAGCGGCCCAACCACATCTGTTTTAAGAGAATTGCTTCATCACCAGAGCTAGGACAGTGGAGAAGGTGCCACCCCAGCCCAAGAGACTCATCAGCAGTTCTAAAACTAACCTAAGACCCAGTAAATCTACCATACCTGTGAAAAGCAGACGCATCAAAAAGTCAACAACAAGGACCACGAAGAGAAGTTGAGTCTGAACAAACTTGCCAAGAATTTTGCAATAGGAAAATCTAGGGGATTTCTAAAAAATTTCATCATAGCTTAAAAGTTTATCTTGTTGCAAAAAAAAAAAAAAAAAGAAGAAAAAGAAAACAACATACACAAATTACATGCAGGCGAAAGCCATAGGTCTTGCCAGTGAGCTGGGCTCCTTGAGGTTTCCCTCTGGCCAGTCAGCCAACCAAAACCAGCGGGGACTCTGTCTCCTGGAAACTTGTGCTCACACCTCCTGGCTCATCCTCAGTGGTCCCCATTCACCTCTTAAACAGTCTCTTCCCATTTCCCTCATCTCATCCCCATCCCTTCAAGGCACCTCCTCCTCCACCTGCCTCAGGCGATTCTGTCCAGCCAGGTAACTGGAGCTTGCTCAGAAGGTGACCTCACAGGCTGGCAGCCTAGCCCTGGCCTCTGCCCTGCAATGCCTGCATCCACTGGGATGTGAGTGGATGTTCTGTGAAGGTAGCCCTCACCCTCTTGTCTTACCCCATTTCCCTTGCTGCACCTACAAGTGATTTCACCTTCATCCACCCAATTTTCCAGGCTAAAGTACGGAGTCACCCTTGATTCATCCATTTTCCTTGCTCCTCATCTCAAATTACACTTCTGGTCTGTCAACTAACTCCAAGACACCTTCCAAACCTCCATTACCCAGCCCACACCACCTCGAATATGTGCTATCATCCTCCTTGGTGAAGTGAGTCTTTCAACATAATTAGAGGGGCTTTGGGTGTGGCCCAGAGAGAGAGGGCTTGCTTACCATGCACAAGGTCATGGGTTCAATCCCCAGCACCACAAAACACAACAAAACAGGCTAGTAAAGCCTTTGTGTGCCTGGTTCCGCACTTTACTCCTGGTGTACACGTTACGGTTATGTCTAGGTGTCCTCCCAAAGTCTCAGGCACTCATAGGTGGGGCTTTGGGGAAATGATTTGTGAGCGGATTAGTCCACTGATGAGTTCATGGCTGAATGTGGTGCTGGGAGCTGGAGCCTGGTTGGAGGAGGTGGGTCACTGGGGGTGTGGCCTGGAAGGGTCCATCTCCTTCCTTGCCTGCTTGATCTCGTTCTGCTTCCTGTCTGCATGCCAAGACAGCCCTCCCCTGCCATGCCGTCCCGCCTTGGAGCCAGCCAACCATGGACAGAAACCTCTACAAACCGTGAGCCAAAATAAACTTTTCCTCTTTTACTTTGTGGGCATCAGATATTGTGTCCAAGTAATAAGAAAGTAACTAAGACAGTACAGTTGGTGCTAAATAAATGTGTTGACCTCCTAACAAAGCATGGCTGTGAGGGAAAGCGAGGGAACTCGCAAGCTTGTGGTCAAGGACTCTTATTTGTTTTGCAGTGTGTTTAAGGGCTCGTACAATGTTTCTTTGAAAAATGTGCATGCTAAAGGTCAGAAGGTTTCACCTTGGTATCTAGATTTGCAGCCGCTGAGGCCACCTGCCCTTCACGTCTGTCCTTGTGGAACATGAAGATGAAGACCTCAGAAGAGGGACAAGGACTGGGTAGGCCCTCTTCCCAAGGCTGAGGCATCTGAAGAAAATGCAGACACAGGTGGAGAGGAACCAAGATGACTCTCCGCTATTCATAAGGACTCAGAAAAACACTTGGGAGTGGAACAGAGGCATATGCCCACTCTCCAGGGCCCAGGTGGCCTCTTCTTCTGAGCCAGGAACTGGGCCCAACCTGCAGGGCCCTGCCTGCAGACCAGCTGAGGAACTGAGGCCCGAAGGCCCCAAATCCCTGACTCCATCGGCTGTGGCCACAAGCCTTCCTGGTGGGCACAGGGCGCACCTGAGGCACTCTCCCCGCATCTCGCTTCCACTTGTTTCTGACAGCTTCTGCTCTCTTCCTGTTGTGGGGTGGAACCAAAGGAATCCATTTTCTGTCACCATGATGAGCACAAGACCGACAGCCCTCTAGGGTGTGGATGGCTCCCACCGTCTCCCACACTGGGAGACTCTGCACGTGTCTGGGAACTGGGCAGAGGGAGGACCCTGAGAGGACTTCTGGGACAGCCTGCCACAGCTCTGGCTGCTCCGGCCCTCACCGCACAGGCCCTGCGAGGGCAGCAATCAGGCTGAGGGCCAGTCAGCAGGGCACCAAGAAGGGAGGTCAGCTCAAGGTAAAAAGTGCCCACACATGGAGCAAGGAGGGTCTCTGGCCTCCTCACGCAGACTCTTCCTTTCTAACCTGCAGGCATGCTTCTTATCAAGCCACTCGCAGCTTCGGTCACTCTGAGGCTTGCTCAGTCATTGCCAGCTCCTAGTCATGGAGATGAGTGGTGCAGACAGAGGAATGCATGCTCCCTGTGGAGGCACGAAATGGAAATGGAGATGCGCCACCCCCACACACAGAAAGAAAGACTTCTGACAGGATCCGGGGGTCCCTAGCTATCTCGGCTGAGCCCAGATCCCTCCTCACTTCTTCCTTTCCCTCCTGCTCCTGGCAGCAGCCACCTGGAACCCAGCTGCTGTGGGAAGGGGCCGGAGGCCGCACAAGGTGGTCACAGCGCTGAGGACTGCAGCACAAGCTCAGCTGCCTGGCCGTGTCAGGAATCCCGAGGTCTCTCCTTCCCCTCGGCAGCCTGAACCCTCGGAGCGACCGCATACGTGCATCTTCATTAAGAAACGTCCATCTTTAGCTTTGCCAGTTTCCTTTTCTGGTTAAATGCAGCATAAATGATAACTAGTAAGAAGTGCATTGAAATTCTGAAATTGTCTTTTGTTGAAGCTCCTCGGCTAATTAATGACCCCGGTTAAC
This sequence comes from Hystrix cristata, assembly GCA_004026905.1. Classification (NCBI taxonomy): domain Eukaryota; kingdom Metazoa; phylum Chordata; class Mammalia; order Rodentia; family Hystricidae; genus Hystrix; species Hystrix cristata. The sequence continues at coordinate 23,818 of PVJO010012926.1, read as the reverse complement.
ATACAAGGAGAAAAAAGAAGAAATTCAAGGACAGTCATTTGTCTCTTCTCTCCATTCCATGGCCGTTTTAACCCGGGGATGCAGCACAGGTAGCTGTGAGGCAGGCGTTCCAGTCGGTCGCCGATGGACCTCTTGGGGGGATGTGGGGGCTCTAGGCACCATCCTGCTCGAGCAAAGCCCTCTCCAGCTGCACGCCACGCATTCAAACAATTCACCTTCCTCTGGAACAAAACGGAGGGCACAGGACAGACGTTTCCATTCCGACGGGGACCTCAGCAAGAAGAAAGGGGCAACAGGCTGAGGCAAGTCCAAACCCAACAGAGCAGACACTGAGACTTTTGCCTCGTTTGCAGCCTCCGGTGTGCTTGGGGAAGGTACCAGCTGGTGGCTGTGCTGGGCCCACACACACAGTTCCTCCCGTGGGTGTTGCCTGCTTCTGCTCTTCAGGCAGGGGTCTCTGTGGCAGCCCTGACCTTGAGGGCCCGCTGGGCGTGGCCCCGGCGGTGCTCTCCACAGTAGCTCCACCCTGTGGCAGGTTTTTGCCTGGCACCCAAGGCGTCCATGGCCTGCTTTGAAATCTAGATGAGGCAGCCATGCCCCACAGTCGTTGCAGTCTGTGTATCTGCAGAATTGGTGCAACACAGACACTGCCACAGTTTGTGGGTGGGCCTTTGTAAGGTGTCTTGAGCCACAGCTGGGGCCACTTGAGCCATGGCGGAGGTGGTTGAGTGGCCCTGCACTGACGGCAGGAAGGTGGGCTGGAAGGAGCACAGTGCTGCCCTGGCAGTCACCCGCAAACGGAGGAGTGTCACCCGCAGAAGGAGGTGCTCTTCACCCGCGGAAGGAGGTGCTCTTCACCCGCGGAAGGAGGTGCTTTTCTCTGGGCAGGGCATGAGCTGCTGAGATTTTCAGCACTGGGAGGAGAAGAAGACCAGGGCGTGTTTCTGGAAACTGCGGGGAGAGCTTGGAAAGCAGTCAGACACACAGGCAGGAAGCTGAGGGGGTCTGTGGATATGCTGCAGATCGAGGGAGTCCACTCACTTGGCATGAGACGGAAAGGGAATGGCAGCCAGAAGCAAAGGCGCACCTGCAAGGGCCACACATCAGAAGCAAAGGGCACCAGTTACAGCGGGCTTTGCTGTTCAGAGAAAGAAAGACTGTGGCTGAGAGCAGAGGGAGGAGAGAAAGAGCACATTGGAGAGCAAGGGGCCACCCTAAGAGTGAGTCATCCAGAGTACAGAGAGCTGGAGACCGAAGAGGAGATGGGGACACAGCGGGGAGAGGAAAGACCTCTGATGGGCAGGAAAAGGAAATGAGGGCGCTCCCTCCAGGACCTCGTGTGTGCCAGGGGACTTCTCAGCACTCACTTGTCACCAGCAAAAGATGTTTCCACCCAGAGCGTTTGCAATGATGAGGACAAAGACACATACTGTCTTTCAGACCAGCCACGCAGGGACAGTGATGCAGTCACAGCCACCATCCCAAAGGTATGACCCTGAGATTCCACTGCATCCATCCTCAGACCACCATAGGGCAGGCCTGGAATCCCCGCTCTGCAGAGGAGTCTGAGGATCTTCAGGCCATGGGACCTGTCCCTGGGCCTTCATCGTGCAGGGCCCTCGGGGACACTGCCCCTCTTGTCACTGCAGTGAAGTAGCCTTGCCGCAAGCCATTCCTGCAGCCGGTAGAGACGGCAGCTGGAGGAGGCAGTTTCCAATTCACTTGGGTTGCCCTCCGCGGTTCTGAACTCAGGTAGCATATCCACACTGGCGTCTTCTCCAGTGTTAGTCTCACATTTGGCCACCATTGTTCTCCAAGTAAATGCCGGAGGCAGGGCACCAGCCCCTCCATCCAGATTGCATTTATTTGGCTCTTGACAAATCCTATTGTCTAAAGGTTGACGCTAAGTCAGCTGGCAAAGCCCTGCAAGAACACCCCCAAAGCCAGTCAAAGGATCCATGTCCAGAGGCACAAAGCCCACCCTGGGCCAGCCCACCTCTAATAATGCCACATGCCAGGGACAGCCTGAGACAATGCTACCTATCCCTGCGAGCCCCCGATTCTAACTACAGGCCTCGTGCTATTGAGATTAAGACACTAATCCATGCCTCATCTCCGGTGCTTTGAGGCCAGTTTTAAAGGTAATTCAGTGTGCCCATTTGAGGACCCGAGACAAAACCTCAAGCAGGAGTGACCTTTGATTCCACTGGAAGCTCTAACTAATGCTTCGACAGGTGAAGCCTTTAAAGTTAGCCTTTTTATTCCATCCTGACAATGCTGATTGATAACACAGAGCTAATCTCTTTTCTTTGTTCCCAGGGGCAAAGGTTCGAGCTGCCCCTTTTGAATGTGGGTCTTTTAACTGTGCAGTGAGTAAATCATAACACAACCAAGGGATTAACTCCTCCAGGAAACGCTCCCTTGGGACCCCTGGAGACCAAGTCCCTCCTGAATTGCACACACTTCTCCTGTACCTTGGAAACTGGGGCATCATGCCTAGAACTCGTGTCTGCTCTGAAAGATCAATATTGGAGAGTTTAATTGTCTGCAGAGGTCACAAGAGTCACTCTGAACAGACATAACTTCCTGGGAAGTCAGAGCATGCTCTGTGTGTCTGTCTGCATTCCTCAGCGAGTGCCCATGATGGCCTTGCAGCCTCCAGTGCCCTCTGGGAGGCATCATCACAGAAGGCAGGTAAGGTGTTTCCCAAGAGATGGGGTGAAGGTGGTGGAACCTGCTCATTGGGTTCGAGGTGCGCTCTAAAGCTGGCAGGGGGAGGTGGCAGAGGGAGATGCAGAGAGAATAGAGAACAGAGGAGAACCCAGGAACTGATTGATATACATGTCTGGAATTCTGATATATGGTACAGGCAACAATGCAAATGAGTGAGAAGAGAATGTGGTGTTTAAAGGTAGTGTTCACATGACACTGAATGCATGGACCTGATCAACTGGACTTCATTAAAATCAAGAATGTCTATGTATCAAAGAATGCTATCAAGAAAGCAAAAGAGACAAAACACAGAACAGGAGAAAATATTTACAGATCATATCTGTAAGGGATTAATATCCAGAATAAATAACTTCTACAGTTCAACAAGAAAAACAATTTTAAAAACAGCCAAATAGACATTTCCCCAAAGAAGACAGTTAAGATGGCACATTGCTATCAATGGGATAGCTATTGTCTTAGTTACTTTTTCTTGTTGCTGAGACAAGATACCTGACATGCAAAGTTAAAGGAGGAAAGGTTTATTCCACTCAGTCTGTAGAGGTTTCAGTCCATAATCAGCTGGCTCCAGTGCAGGGTGGCCTGGCAGAGGGGCATCACAGAGGAGAAACAGTTCATGGCAGGCAGAAGGCAGTAAGGCAGGCAACAAGCCACAACTGACACTTGCAGCTTCTTTCTGCCCCTTTTATATTCTATCTTAACCTACTTGACTTAGGGTGGGCACCAAACCAATCAGTGGACTAATTTAGTAATCACATACCCTTATTCCCAGCATCACACATTCTAGATCCTACCACTTCTGAAAAGCCCTGCCTATGACTGCAAGAATCTTTAGGGGGACATCTAGACACAAGCCATAACAATAACAATGAAAAATATTTAGCAGGTGTCAGTGAAAATGGGGATGGAGAAATGGGAACCAGTGTCCATTCCTGGAGGTAATGTAATATGATGCCACTACCATAGGAAAGTCTGGTGGTTCCTCACAAATTAAACATAGAATCATCATATATCCAACAATTCCACATATACCCCGAGGATTTGAAAGCAGGAACACAAAGAGATGTTTGTACACCGAGTTTATAGCAGCACATTCACAATTCAAAAGATTAAAACTACTCAAAGGCTCATCAACATATGAATGTATAAAAAAATATGATCTGAGCCTACAGTGGAATATTATTCAGTCATAAAAAGGAATGGAATTTTAACACATGCCAAAATACCAACAGGTCTTGAAAACATTATCCTAAGTGAGACAAGCAGACATAAAAAGGCCAATATTGTATGACTCCACTTATGTAAGGTTCCCAGAACAGGCAAATTCATAAAGACGAAAAATAAAAGAGGATATCTGGAGCTGGGAAAGGGGAAAGTGGAGAGTTAGTATTTAAAAGGTGGAGAGTTAGTATTTAAAAGGTACAGAGTTTATGTTGTGGATGATGAAAAATCTTGGCTAAAGAGAGAGAGAGAGAGAGAGAGCCACAGAGAGACAGAAAAAGAGAGATGGGGGAGTGAGAATGTATTTCCCACAAAGACAAGCCTAAAATTCTTGATACCTTAAATGGCAGCATCTGTGGGAGGCTGATCATCAGTCTGACAAATGCACTAAGATGATGTGTGGGTTCACATCAGGGAAAGTGGAGAGGAAGTTACCCTACTGTCTTTATAACTCTTGTGTCAATCTAAGATTATTCCAACACACAAAGTTCAGTCATTTCTGTGAATCAAAACAGGTGAAGATATTTGAAACACATACCCGTCTACCCAACAGTGTTAACATACAGAATTTCAAGGGGTTCCTACAAAACAATTTTCTTCCTTTTTAAATTGTATACAGTGGTACCTCAGTTCACAAACTTAATTGTTTGCATGATTCTAGTTGCACAGCACATTGGATAAGAACCGAATCAAATTCAGTGGTTAAATTCAGTGTTGACCTTGGGGGGAAATTTGATTCAATTCTCATCCAATTTGGTTTGTGACCAGAAACATAGAAAGAATTAAATTCCTGAGCCGAGGTACCATTGTATATGAGGCATGATCAAAATATGCAGTAAGATATTTGAGCTAAAAAATATTTATCACAGTAAAGACACATTACCATTGACATCCTGCAAAATACAGCCCATGGTTTTGAACATGCTTACCTCATCATTCCTGCCACTCTCTGAAGCAGTTCTGGAAGTCCTCTTTCGTGTTTTTATGAAATGTGATCAAAACTACGGTAAGTGCTCCTGCCGAGTGCCATGCAGTGGAAAGGCGGGCTTGTAAAACCATCACGGCGCATCGTCATCCACCTTGTTCACTGCATCCGGCATTGTACAACTTCTGGCTCTTCCCCAAAGTGAAAATGACCAAGAAAGGTAAACATTTTGAATTGATTCAGGTCACTGAGGTAGCCACGGCAGCACAACTAAAGATACTTAGGAAAGAAGACTTCCAGAACTGCTTCGGAAAGTGTCAAGAATGATGGGACGCACGTGTTCGAAGTGAAAGGGGAGTTAATGGCAATGTGTCTTTTACTGCAATAACATTTTTTAAATTAAATATTCACCATATTTTCAATCATGCCTCATATGAAAGGTGTATAACATGGTGTTTTGATATGCATAGTGAGATTATTTCTACACTATTCATTAGAGAACTTCAAATTAAAAGAAAAAAAACTAAGCAAGTGTCCTTTTGCCTCCTTCAGAATGGCAATATTTTGTAGGTTCAAAAATTTTGGCGGTCGTAAAGACGCGGGAAAACAGGAACTCCTGTGTGCTGGTGGGAGGGACGCAATTTGTCACACTTTAAGAGCCGAAGCAGTGGTCAGCTGAGGTTCCTATGGGCAGGATTATCACACAGCAACTCTGCCTACAAGACCAGAATGTCCCAGGGGCAAGACAGCTGATGAGACAACTGTAAATCCACAAACAAATCAACGGCCAAGTACGATACAGATACCACACGGATGTCAAAATGAGAGGATTAGAATACACATAGCAACTAAATAAATCCAGGTGATCTTCAGAATAGTTAGCAACCATCAAGCCACAGTTGCAACCAAACAGACTAGGAGTGGCTATGAACAGCCTTCCTCAGACCAGTGTGGATGGCTGAACCTCAGCCCTGGTGAAACTGATGTCACATTATTGAACTTGTGTTTTCAAACTTTTTCAGGATTTCAAATTCAGATTTGAATCTCATGATTTCAACAAGGCCTACAAGGTTCAACAAGCCCTAAAATACAAAATTTTATTTCTGGAAACACGAAAAGGAACATTGTTATATAGTATGCATGTCCTATGTTTTCAAACATTCCCCAGCCATACCAGAAATTTAGAATAGGCTGACCCCCAGGGACAGACGAAAGGGACACAGAAGACTCCCACTGTAGTCAAGATGTTTGTTTATTGGGACCAATATGAGGCTGGAGAGATGGATGCTGATTGTGTGGGAATTCTTTATGTTATTATCGGTATTTTTCTTAGTTCTAAATATAAAAATAAATAATCAGTTTTCTTAATGGGTATGTACTCTTACAATTTGCATTGTCTGGTGTAAGAATAATACAACCATGTTGATTTTTGAATCACTTTTCTAAAGCTGTAGATATAGATTCTGGATATCAAAATCATTCCAAATACTTTGCATTGAGTTACATTATTTTACAAGAATTTTTAAACAGTGAAGATTACTTTTAAATCTTTTCAAAGTTACGAAAGCACAAATGTGCTGGTTTTAGTTTATTTTTCTTATTCACTTAACATCATCACATTTTCATGCTAGGCCTGGCTGTTCTTACCTTCTGCCCTCTAGCTCTTGATACACAGGACCGGCCCTGAGTACCCTTGACATAGCGCCTGTGCCCTTGGCTTGTGGCCTGCACCTTCATGTGTTCCTGCCATTAGACCTGCTGCTGCCATGAACTGGCTCCTGCTGCAGGGCATCCAGCCTGCAGCTGGAAGTGTCAGTCTCAGGCTGAGGGTACTAAGGCCCTGGAGGCTTTGACAACACCCTTCCAGAGAAAACTGGCTCCCAGGACCTGAGAACTAGCTCCACACAGTTACTCCAAAGATGGCCCTGGGGGCTCCCCTTCTCCCTGCGCCACAGTGTTAGCCACAGACCCAGGCAAGACCGGCAGGCCTCCTAGGGTGGAGGAAAGGCCCAGGCCTCTCTCACCGCCCTCAGGGACCCTCCAGGAACCCAGCTTCTCTCACTCAGGTCAGCTCAGTGTGCCTGGCAGGGGAGGCCCAGAACCTGGCTGTCCTAGGAGAGATACATGTAAGCAGGGCAGGCCTGGACTGAGCCTGCAGAGGCTAAACGGCTGGTTACCTGGTCCTCTACAGCAGTGCACTGGGCCTGCCCTAGAGGAAAGTGGGGTCACAGATGGAAGAAGCCACGTGGCCTGCAATGCGAGTGGGAGCTGAACTTACATTGCTATGACCCAAAGAATTCAGAAGATTTTGTTACAGTAGCTCAAACACTGTGTGGTGCATAACTGTCTAGCACAAAGCTGCGTGTAAGGCACTGTCTCACCTGGACAACCTCCAAGGAGGGGTTGTGTTGACATTCAGCCCTGCGGGGCCTGCTCACATGACCATCCTGTATAGTCCCCTGGGTGAAGGAAGCACTCCGAGCCCTATGGACCACCCATGAAGTGTGGCACAGCTCGGCAGCTTCCTGCAGGCCTGTAGTACCACTTGCTCACAGGTGGCAGTGACCAGTACAGGACATGGGTGGACAGGGACATGACTGTGAATCATGAGTCACCTCTGGAGAACAGCACCAACCTGCACAGACTGAGGCAGCCAGAATGGAGGCACCGCCATGCTGCAAGAGGTGACCAAGGACTGTCTGGCCAGAAGAGCAGGTAAGATCAGCCATGGTGGGAGGAAACCTGGGCAAGGCAGGGAGAATGGCAGGCGGCCAGGAGGTTAGGAGCCTCAGGCCTGGCTCCAGGTGGGAGCCGCTTAGGTCCTGGAAGGTTGGGTGGGGCACGGAGGGGTCTGGACCTGCAGAGCATTGTGAATTGGCCAGACTTGGAACCCTGCAAACAGAAATGTCAAGCAGGAAGCACATGGGTGACCCTCCTGAATCTCCATGGTGCTGGAGTCCACCACCTCCAGGAGGGGGTCACTCCCTCCATTGGGGTGGGTTGAGTGCATGGTCCCCATCCTGGGGCCGAGCTGCCAGCCACAGAAGCAGACCATGAGGCTGGTCAGCACTAAATTGGAGCTGTGGGGCGCTGAGGAGGACAGATCTCGTGGCCTAGGTGGCTAGGAATTCCTTCCCAGGCTTTGAGAATAGGGAGACAATGTGCTTAGAAATCAGTCTAGGGACACCCAAGTCAGGCAGGACCGTGGATTCTCAGTCTGAAACAGGCAAAAATAAGTGGGTCGGTGGCTGAATCTGTTCACTGCAGCCTAAACCAGCCTGTGTACAGGGGCGGCCACAGCAAGGGAGCCCAGGAAAGCCCCCAGTGGCTGTTTGTATGAAGACAACACCTTGAGCAAATAACAAGTTTCCATGCAGGACAGCCACTGTGCACCATCGTGCTGGCATCCAGGTGCCCCAGTTGGGAGCAGGGGGTGTCACTTGGGTCCTGAAAGCTTGGATGGGGCATGGAGGGGTCTGGACCTGAGAGCACTGTGAACTAGCCAGTCCTCCCTGCTTGGAACACACTGAGGTTTGCCTCCTATTTGTCATCTGTCTGCGGTACGTCCACACACATGGCCTGCCCTGTGAGCCCCATGAGGCTTGCTTTTGTCCATCTTACCTAGAGCTGGGACAATGACTGCAGGGCCCCTGAGGGCTGAGCCACAGGAAGGGCCAAACCCCCCCCCCCAGGGGCCTCTGCGATGCACCCCATCACCTCTGCTGAGCCACCCCGGGAGTAAGCATGTGTGAAATACTTAAATTAGCATGAAGCCACTTTGGGGAAGCCCCTACAATGCCAGCTGGACACTGTCCCTGCCAGAGCGGTCACTGTGTACAGGGGATAAAGCAGTGTGATGCCAGGAGGAATGTCTCCGTTAGAGGGAAAGTGGATGCCAACTCCAGACATGGAACCCCGGCATCTGCTGAGTTCACTGAACATCAGGACAGATTGTGTTTTGGCAGTTGAGGTAACGGCTGACGGGAGGCGGGGAGATCTGTGAGCTGCAGTGCAGACTAATGATGTGTAATGACTGAGTTCTTTGGCTCCGACGCCAGGTGAGAGGCGATTGCCGGGCAGGGTGGTGCCCACACAGGCGCACACTGCTGAGCAGGCCAGGGTGCTATGTACACAGCAAGCCCAGAGAGAAACATTAACCAAATCACAAGATTCAGATCGTTTGTCAGATTGTTGCTTTGGGGAAAGTTTACCTTGCAAACAGGCCCACCTGTTCTCCTTGTAAAACTCTGTTTGGGCTGTCAGGGAGCGTGTTATCGGGCCTGTTCAAACATTCCACAGAAGAGCCAGGCAGGAGGGGGCAGCACAGAGGGTCGCTCGCTCTCAACCTGAGAAGCCTCTTTTTCCCTTCTTGACAGGGGGCAGGGGTGGGGGGCTGCGTGTGCAGCGTCTGCCTTACAGATTTACAGGGACCCCCCACACACACACACACACTTACAATGCACAGATTTGTCAGGGGAAGTATTGTAACTTGTCATGAGTTTTTTGAAACTCCTTTCTGATAGATGAAATCTTTGCCACTTCATCTTAGCATCTGCAAGACTGAGTGGCAAGTGTGTGTTCAGGGGAGTGTTCTGTTTCCTGTGAGTGATAAGTGAAAAGCATGAGCTTTACACAATCCTTAGGCCCGCACCAATGCCTTCCCTGCTGGGGTGACGTCTGGTGACCCTGAGACCTGATTCAGAAGGGATAGGATGGTGGTGTGGATTGTCCATGAAGAAGCTTAGGCCAAGCAAAGACAAAGATTTCAGAATTTTATGGGAACTTTGCATCACAGTTAGGGATTCTTTATAAGACGGGACAGCACAGAAGCTGTGCTCAGGATAGTCAGTCAGGATGATTGACTAAAATTTTCTGTTTATCTAGTACTTAGTGTTGCACATAAAAAGGATAATCACATTAAAGGTCATGCTTCCAGAGTCCAGAAAGAAGAAGGACCAAAAGTTGATGACTCACCTGAACTCTGCAGAGCAGCCTGTGAGCCACCCTGGCCCACAGTGGTGTCTTCTGACAGATCAAAAGCTGTGTGAGGTACAAAAACACAGTCGTGTCTTTTGCTGCACCCTGGAACAGAGCTTAGCACACAACAGGAAATAAATGCACAATGCTACTTTTTGAACCAACATAAACAGGCAGATTGCCTTGTTTACAGCTACATCTCTGTTAATGGCTTATATTTAGATATCCCCCCAAGGCTTCATACATTCATAAGTGGAACTTTTGGGAGGTGCCTAGATCATGAGTGTGTGATACTGGATTAGCCCACTGATGGGGTTAGCATAGTTTGAGTATGGATGATGGATTTACTGAAGAGGGAAGTGGGTGGCACCAACCAATAGGCTTGTAGCCTGGATGGGATAAAAAGGGAAAGAAGGAAGGCTCGCTGCTTCCTGCCTGCCATGCCATGGACTGTTTCTCCTCAGTCATGACCTCTGGCATGCTGCACTGCCTTGGAGCCAGCCAACTATGAACTAAAACCTCTACAAACCATGAGCCAAATACACCTTTCCTCCTTTAACTCGTGGGAGTTGAGTATTTTGTTCTAGCAATGAGAAAGTTACTAAGACTCTCTCTCTTATGCACTCTTTAGGAAACAAAGAATTATTCTACTTTGATGTTTTTATGCTTTGCTCAGCTGCCTTCCACTGAGATAAACCATCTCCCCACTGTTCAGGGACTAGCCACTTTACTGGTTCCCAGAGTCCTGTCAAGTTCAGGCCTTGGAAAATTATATTCTCTTTTCTTTGACCATGTCCTATCTTGACCAGAGTTGACCTGCCATTTATTCTCAGTATTTTTGCTGGTTATTCTTCTGTGCATCTGCTTATGCCATGTACATGTGAACTCCTTTAAGAAACACCGAAGAATAATGAAAAAAAATGGACATGCATAAATCAGCAAACGGAGAAAGTCTCAAAGACTGGGACACAGGTCCTAGCTCCCAGTGCTGCCGTACTAATGAATTTGTGAGTGTTAGTGATGGTTTGTCCTTTTTGAAAAATTACATCAAAGATTTAAAATTCATGTAATTATGAACAATCACTGAATAATTTAAACAAAATTAATTCTGAAGTGAGACAGTTCATACAAGTGACAGTGCTGAGCTCCATCTGCAGTTCGCAACTCCTGTGTCAAATCAATCACTCACATGATAACCAGTCATGCGAGTATGCAGTTCCCATCCACTTGTTTTACAGATGACAATTCAGGACAGAAAAGTGCCACTTAAGAGCTTTCAACTTGATATTCCCCTCCCACCTCCCCCAGCTTCCAGGAGCTCTGCCTGATACCAGCTTCATCACGAAGAAAACAAACAACCCAGTTTAAATCTAAGGTGTCCCCCCAAATTCTAATGTGTTTAAAAGGTAATTGCATAGTGAGGGTGCTGTACTTATCAGTAGATTCATCTATTGATGAGTTCAGCAGCTAAATATGCTGTTAGAAGGTGGTGCCTGGCTGGAAGTGTATTCTTGTCCCCAGCACCTCCCTTCTCTCTCTGCTTCCTGGCTGCCATGGGATGAACAGCTTTCCTCTGCCTTGGTCCTTCCACAATGCCATTTCTGCCTTGGAGCCAGCCAACTATGGACTGAATTGTGAGCCAAAATAAATAAATCATGAGCCAAAATAAGTTGTGGGTGTTGGGTCTTTTGTCCAGCAATCCAGAAGTGACCAAGAGAGTCAGTGGACCATTGAGATGCTAAGTGACACCTCTGTGACACATGTAACATCATAAACAGGACACTGGGGGCAATGCTAGGATCTACAAGTCTGGACCCTTGACTACTGTCCACCCCACAACTGTTCAGGAGACAAACTCAGTAAAATGCCAGTATATTGCCTGCTTTTAATGGCAGGTCCTTGCTCTGTGCCTTGGAAGTGGACATCTTATTCTACTCTTGGTCCCCAGTCTCTACAACACCATAATGAGATTTCTAGAAGTGAAAAGTGACAATTGAGCTGAGGCACTAATGCTGTTTCAGGGTATGAAATGGGCTGACTGCAGCATCTCCTTAGCCTCCCGTCCCTCACTCTACCATTGCCGTGGTGGCTATCGTGCAGGCACCTGCCTAACAGAAGCACACCCATGGACCGGGCTTCTTACATGCTTCTCACTTCATTTAAGAAAGGGTTCAGAAGGTGTACATGATACTAAGTTAAATCTACTGGCTTAGTGTTTCTCTGATCCATTTATCTATCTACCAATCTCTACTCATTCATCCATACATATCTACTTTGTTCAAGAATGAATTCAGCATGGACATATTATAAATTAACTGTCTTTGTTAAAACAAATATTCATTCTTTTTCAAACTCACAGGAAAATGTAAGCTATTAAATCATGGCATGAGTGTACTTACTCTAAGATTTTTCTGCTTAATAGTTTGTCAAATGAATTCGAGATGTGTTGAATTGCAAATGCTTAAGGAAACAGAAAAGTCTCATGAAAAAACAGTCATGCATATGACAGAAAATAGTGAAATATGATTTCATGTCAAAGAAAAATTCAAAAACCTTTTTAAAAAGTGGTTTCAGAAGCTGGTAATGGGTAATTTGTTTTATCTTTTAACAGATCCAATAATAAAAAACAGGATCATTTTTGTAGAGACTGAAAAAGAATCTGATAAAATTCAGTACTAAAAACTTAATAAAGTAGGATTAATAGAGTATTTTCTTAAATTGGTAAGATATATCAATCTTAGCCCAAAAGATAATCATCAAATGAAAACCTTCTATATAATGATAATAAAGTCTAGTAAGATATCATGATACAAATTTAATATAATTTAATATTCAATAGCTTTAGAAGATTACCCCCCATCCATTCATGACCAAAAAGAAAAAAGCTCCTAGAAATAAACTTAACAAGCAAGTTAAGACCTCTATGAGAAACATTTTAAAATATCTTCAAAAATTCATATAAGAAAATGTGAGCAAATCTTAGCAAATGTAAGGAGTTGGATATTCTTGAATAAGTAGACTCAAAATCATCGGATGTCATTTCTCCATGACTTATTTTTATAAATTAATGAACTAGGGGCTGAGGATTTAGCTCAATGGTTACAGTGCTTGCCTTGCAAGCACAGGCCCTGAGTTCGATCCCCGGCACCGGGAAAAAAAAAATGAAAAAATAAATTAGTGAACCTAAACAAAAATAAGCATGGATTGAGAATTTTCTAGAGCTTTGTATATTATTTTCATCTTTACTGTTGGGAGCAAGCTCAATGATATGATTCTAAAGTTTGAATAGAAAAAGCAAACAAGAATAGAAAAATTATGAAAAGAAAGAGAAAAGAGAAGTAAGGAGTTCCAGTAGGTCTTAAATTATAACAGTTTCAATAATTAAAACTTTGTTACTGGGTAAAAAAGTAGACACACAGCAAAAGAGCAGCATATAAAGTACACATAGACACAAGGCATGTGGGAAATTAGCATATAATAAAAACAATATCCCAAATTATCAACAACAATATGATAAGTGTCATTAAGACAACTGAGTAGCTAGTCACCAAAAATAATAAAAAGGTAAGAAAAGGTTGCACCCATTTTTTACAAAATAAATTCTAACCCGATAAAACATTTAATGTTTAAAATTATAAAGTACTGAAATAAATCGCGGACAAATTCCTTTATGACTTGGAAGTTTTGTTTTGTTTTTGTTTTTTTGAAATGGGTCTTGCCATGTATTCCAGGTTGGCCTTGAACTCACTATGTAGACCAGGCTGGCGTCAAACTGACAGTGATCCTCCTGTCTCAGCCTCCCAAATGCTGGGATTACAGGTATGCGCCACCATGCTCAGCAACTTTGCAGTTAAGACACTTTTCTACCTAAAATTGAAAATTGAAATACAGTAAAATAACTTATAATTTATTTTTTAATTTTATTTTAATGGTACATTTTAGATGTACATAGTGATAACATTCATCATGGGGATTTGTACCTGAATAATTTATAATTTCAACTACATAAAAACATAAATTTCTACATTAAAAAACTACCATCAGCAAGTTAAGAAATTAAGAGCGACACTGAGAAAAATCTACTTTCACCTCATATTACAACTCATAACATTAATATATAAAGAGCTCCTAGGAATCAATTAGGAGAAAAAAATCAAGAACTCAGTACTTAAGTGGCCAAAAACTTTGAGTAGATGGTCCAATGAAAAAATAAATAGATGTCCAACATTGTTAATAATAGGAGCACCTGTTAGGTTGGCAGAAGTAAAAACATTTGTACAACAATCAGTGAGCCAATGGATAAGTAGACATCCTCAGACATTAGAAGTATAAGCGTTCTACTCCCTACGGAAGATAATTTGGCAAAATCTATAAAATTACAATGTCATCTCTAAGAATCCATTTTAATGATATGTGCAAAATGACACACACACAAGGCTTCTCATACAACATTATTACAACAAAAAGTGAAATGAGTTAGGGTCCCCCAGTAAGAAACATCCAATGTAGCACTGAAATACTGTGCTGTTTTAAAGAAGTGAGCCTCCTACTAATATAGGAGAGTCTCCAGGATATGCTGGTAATCAAGAGTAAGGTATAGCAGAGTACATATACCACTGCTTGTGTAAAAAATAGGATGCAAGTCAGCATAAATGTTCGTATCTGTATATGCATTAGGAAGCACCACTGACAGACAAGAAACCAAGCATAATGCCTATCCTTAATATATAAAAAGTTCCTTAAAAACAAATAGTTCCTAGAATAAGAAAGAATTTCTTACATAGAGGAGTGTGTGAAAGAAGGAAGAACTTCTTACGTAGAGGAGGGTAGAAAAACCAACAGAGGAGCACACGGATAGAAAGCAGATTTTATACTAATCACCTTTTTGTGGTATTTGATATCTGAGCCATGTTGAATTGTAACCCATTCAACAATTTAATTTTAAACATTAAACTTTGGAGAGTAAAATTTCTTAAAATGCGAACAGCACTTTTTTATGAGTAAGACGTCAAATAATACATACTAATTTCCAGCTGAATAGATTCCCTGTGATTTCATAAATTATCTCAATACTGAGGATGATAACAAAGTAACCTAAATATTATGTGGTTTGCATTTACTAATGAGTTAACAGAAGCGATCTTTTCAAATGCTACAAAGTATATTTCCTCACAATATGACTTGCCATTTGCCTTTTCACTCTGTGTCTCCACCTCACCGCCCTTGTCTTTGCAATTCACTTCAAAAGCAATTCCTTGGAACCCTGTGTTTGGTCTTTCCCACAGCAACCCTAAAGCCACTTCCTTATCATGTCCCCAGGACACTGAAGGCTGCTCCACATGTGAAGGGTGAATACTGGGCTGTGTCTTCAGACAGCAAGCCCAGGCAATAGGAGCTGGACCCACACGGTTTACAGAAATGATCAGCGGCCATGCACGTGGAAATGCTGTCTGAGCAAAGTCTCCTACCATGCAAAGCAGGACCAAGCTCATGGACAGGATTTTTCTGGTAAAAAAAGCTATTTCTTCCATGTGCTCTTCATCTCTGTAGGATCTCAGCCCCGCAGACAGAAGTTTTAACCCAGACATTTGCAACCTGCTCCTTACCTTCCTGGAACCAGGAAACAGTCAAACAGGAAAAAGATGACACCCAGTGGGTTTTGGAACACCCAGTAGGTTTTGGAAACTGCTAATCAGGGCTGGGGTTCCAAACGCTCTGTGCTGACCTGGTGATCAGATCCCTTCCTCTGGTGTCCCAATCCCTGTACCTTTGTGTTGTTCAGAACCCCGGTATCTATACTGGGCCCTGCTCACCATAGCCTGGTGCCTATCTGTCCCCCAGAATGGACCCTGCCTCTTAGGGTACTGTGTGGATTCATTCTGATATGTGTTTGGGGTCAATAACACCTACAGTGCATGTCTGACTTGGTCCTTGGGCATGGAGCAGCACCTGGGTGGCTGTAGTCTCCTCAGTGCCCCCGGATGCTCAGGCTCACAATACACCCACACTGAAGAAAGCAATACCAGTCAGTACAGGGGAGTCCCCTGCTGTGGAGAAACCATGGCCCAGGAATGACAGTGTGCAGTGTCACCGACTGGCTTATTAGGTCGCTTCCCAAGGGGTCCTGGGATGCTTCGCAAGCTCACTAGGCACAGGCAGGGCTGAGGAAAGCATCGGGATGCACCTATCATTGGAAGAGATGCACAAGCCTCCCCTCTGTACTCCTAGCACCATCTGGACAGGATCAGAGTGGGAGGGCCCGAGGTGAGACTCACACCTTCCTGTTTCTTGCCCTGCTGTGCACAGCAGCTGCAGATCAAGAGTAAATACAGGGTGTATGTCCTGCTTATTAATTCATCAGGTGTCCTAAATCTCTCCCAGCCCCACAACTCTATTTCATGGACATGCAGGCTGAATTGGAAAAGGCCACATTAGCTTTTATCCTATTTATAAGTAGAAGTGTGACCCTCCCTAAAAGAAAAACAAGAAGCTAGATTCAGTGCCTGCCCCAGGTCTTGAGACAGAAAGGCAGGAGTCTGACCCCAGAGAGGTGTGGGGCCTGTGAAAAGGACCAGCACCCAGGTCAGAGAGAAGACTCATAGTCTCCCTGCTGTCTGACCACTTAAAGCAGTGTTGGTCTCAACATCTCCAAGGGAAGATTTGTTAAAGTAGGTTGAGTCATGGCCTGGAGTTACCATATGGGATTTGCCGCACTCTGTGTAGAAAAGTACAGAGAAGGCCCTGAACTATTCCATAGGCTTAAGTTAAAAATAAGCACAAACATGAGTGGTTTGGATCAGCAAGACTGTGGTTCTGCACTCACACCTGGGCACCTGACAGTCTCTGCCCTGCTTACTTACAGCCTGACTGCAGGGAGGCAACGACCTGCACTCAGTCCCTTAGCCCATGACAGCTTGGTGTGAGAGGCACTGGTTCTTTGCGTCTATGACCCTTCCTTTTGCATCTATGAAATGAAGCTCACGTTGCCTCCTTTGAGAGAGTAGATATCAGAATAACCAATCTGCCTGTCATTCCACCAATGTGACTGTCATAATTTAGAGGAAATAGCAGGGAGGGTGGAAGGACCGTGCATGGGAGAGAGTGGGGTGGACACTCTGGGCACCAGCAGACTCTGCCAAAGAGCAGATCCAGGAAAGGACAAGCCAGCATTCCTGGCATCTGCATTTCCTTTGCAGGACAATGAATTCCAGGTATTTTGGGCCCAAGTTTCTACCCCCATAAGTGGATTTAATAATACTGTATGGGGGTATTCACAGATGTGAGCAATTAATGATTGCAAAGTGGTTTGAAAATAAATGAGCTTACGATAAGGGTGGTATTTAATATTTATAATGATAAGTCTGAGCTTACAGGCTTTACAAACTATAATCACTGGTATAGGGCTTAGTTTTACGATTGGTTTTTTGAACTTAATGCAAAATACTTTTATTATAAAGTAATTAAATGACGTATCAAAAGTACTTCCTGAATGCACCCAGGGCTTTATTTGGAAAAATTTAAGATGTGACCACAGATGTATTTTAAACAGTCCCCAATGACTTCTCACTGATACTGCATTGCACTGTATTACACTGATACTGTATCATCTGCAGTCCCTGGGAAATCCAGAGGCCTGGAACCCCAAGAAGACTCTGATTTAGGTCTTGCTCTGATGCTCGCGGACACTGTAAGCAACACAGTGATTTAGCTTTATTAAAATTATTTAGTATGGCTATAAACCAAACCACAGCCACTCCCTTTTACCCAGTGTAAAGAGTTTTCTTTGACAGCCCGTAAAAAAACCATGCACAAACGGGCCTGTACATGCCCGGCGGAAGGCCCTGCTCTCTTCTCTGCAGCAGCACTGGCAGATTTATGGTGAGGCCAGGATGTGAATGCAGTCCGTGCCTTGGGAAGATGCGTTGTCAGAAGAGTTTCCACAGCAAATCTGCAGCCTGCCTAGTCCTCGGCAGGAGCTCAGTCTGGTTTCTTAAACAAAAGGCTTTCCCCCAAGCAAATGGATGAATTTTGCACAGGACAATGATTGGATAACAATGACCTGGGGCCTCCCTCATCTTTCATGACCACCAAGGGCCATGCTGCTGTCTCCCTCAAAGCATCTCCTCACAGGGAGCATCCCCAGACCCAGGCTTCCCTCAGATGGGACAGGTTTCAGACCACATTTGTCTTGTCTTTCATCAGCACATAAATTAATGACTGGAAATCTCACTTATCAGGTGAGGGTGATGTTCTGTGGTCTTCGTTCTGGACCAACAGTTCACTTTTCCCATATAATGGGGCCTTAGTTCTATCATTTACAGCTAAAGCAAAAAGAATGTGTTTCCCTGAACGGACGATCCTGAAGCCACTTTCTTTCACAGCAGCCCTTTATCTTCCATACAGCTACTCTCTCCTGTGCACCTACCCATGGCATTGCTTAACAAAGAGCGCCACCCAATGTCTTGCTAAAAGAAACACAAATGGAAGCACAAAACAGGCCTAGAAAGTTACAAGGATAGACTTGGTAGCATTGTGCTCCAAGACTCCAAACTTGTCCACGAGAGTAGCTTCTTTCCTACATCGCTGAAAAAGCAAAATGAGACGTGAGCTCCCACCAGCATTCTGTTTAGCCAGTGGCTAAGGCACCCAGATGCATGTCCACTGATGGCTGTGTCCACCAACGTCCAGACATACCATCCGCAGACACCCCAACGCCTGTCTCGAAACAGGCCTGGGCAGACAGCAGTGCTGCTGGGCAGCAGCGATTCCCACCCATGGCTCAAAGGGCACTTCTTAGCTGAACCAAAAGCTCTTCTAGGCTGGGACGTGAGGTGAGGATGTGCAGCTGGCAGCTGTCCCCACACTGGTCCGTTTACACAAAACCGTGCAGGAATTGAGACAAGTCAGGAGGCGTGCAAAGGTAACTTAGGTTGCACTTTTAAAATAAGACTAGCATCCTCAGGACACAATCAGAGAGCCTGCCTTACACAGAATGGATCCAAGTCATTTCTTCTTCCCAGCACATGGAATTACCAGGTAAGAGCTAATATTTACCAGTCTCCAGCAGGGATTAAGGAAGCATTCCCAAGCACTGCACTGTATCCTGGCACCAATCTAATCAGGCAGGTGATGTCTTCACCAGGACTTTACAGACGAGGAAGTCAAACTGCCCAGAGATAGTAACCTGACTGTGAACCTAGTAAGCTGTGGAGCCACAGTCTCTGCCAGGTATGGCCAGCTCTCGGGCCTGGGCCTTGCTGTGCTACCTGCCTATGCCAGACTTCACCAGGCTTCACCAGACTTCTTGGTGGCTCCGTGCCTCCGTTTCCTTCACTGGGCTGGCCGCTGGAGTAGCCAGTGTTTTGTGGCCACAAGTGGCAGAGAGCTGAGGGTTTGCTGAAAGGACTCACTTTGGGCAGGATACAGAGGGAGCTCAGTGGGCAAGCCCAGGAGGGCAAATCTCAAATGGCTATGATCTTATTGTTTGCTGAATAATTTTTTTCTTCTTTTCTTACTTGGGGGTGGGGGGGATCTCAGTATGTAGCTCCAGCTGGCCTTGAACTAGCAATTTTCCTGGGTAAGCTTCCCAAGTGCTGGGATTACACTGTGTGCCAGCATGACTGGTTTCTGATCGCTTCCTCTGGAGAACTAGGCAGACAGGAGCAGCATGGGCCACTTGGTCTAGAGGGCAAGGCAGGCCTTATCTGTGCACTCAGCCATGGGCTCAGTGCCTGGCACGCAGCACATGCGACAAATATGTCAAAATAAAAAGAACTTGGACTGCATCATTCACCTGGTTTCTCTTCTAGTGAGGTCTACAGAAAGCAAATTCTGTGTCCTTCCAGAAGTTGGAAGAGCTTGTGTTTACTAGGTATGCTGGACAACAGGCTTTATCTCTGGCTGGAAACACTCTAATTAATGTGCTAATTACACCAGAAATAGTATCTCTTCTTCAGAGGAAAATGACAACCCTGTAGCCCTCATACTAGCAGCAGAAAACTGGCATTTAATAACCATCAAAGAAGGCTCAGGCAAGAATTAGAATTAGTTGCTAAAAATTGAGAAAGAGTGATGGAAAAAGAATATTCAATGGTTCAGGTATCAAATCATACCTTATTTAGGTGATATAAGAGGAAGAGATATCTTACAATGAAGAAATTCTAGCCTTATCCTCTCAAATGTTACACTTTCATACCACGTGAATGGAGCAAAGACATTACAGCATCTGGGGTGATACACCAAGGACAAAGCAGCAGACAAGTGGGACACAAAAACACATGCCCTCACGTGTGTGGGCCACGGGTCTCTGAGGCGGTGCACTGAAGACTAGGCATCATGTGTGTGTCATGCGTCCTTGAGGTGGTACACTGAAGACCCATCATCACATGTGTTGTGCTCCGGAAGTGGTACACTGAAAATCTGGCATCACGTGTGTCACGTGTCCCTGAGGTAATACTGAGGACCTGGCACCATGTGTATGTATGTCATGTGTCCCTGAGGCAGTGTGTGAAGGACCTGGCTCACACGTGGGGGTCGCACATCCCTACACGATACACTAAATCCAACAATTCCACCAAATCCGACCTCTCCGCCCCAGAGGCTGGCCTGGCCTGACCGCTGGCCACAGTGGTTGCTGTGAAGAGCTGGCTCTGGCCAGTGAGAATGAAGCCCTGTCTCTCTGGGTACCAACTAGGTGAGGAGCAGCTGGACCTTCCTCCAACCTGTGTTATGAGGACATGGAACCAAAACCTGTCTCAGTGCTCTGGTTACCACAGAGGCTGGCCTGCAGGTCACACTGACCACTCAGGAAGAGCACATTAGAAAGCTGCAGACATACAACTTGAGCCTCAAATCTACATCCCTACCGGATATTCAATTTATATGCTGTTAAAATCTATTTTAGTTGATTTCTGTTATAATCCAAACATCTTGACTTATAAGTATTTTCATAAGATTGCTTTACTTGTGGATTTCTTAGCTAAATGTATTAACATTTGTTTCTTCTGACTAAAAGTCCAAATCTTCATCAAAGCTGCATGTGTAAGACTGATGGTTTCTCTCCATTTGTTCTTGTCTGGGCTGGTATAGGCCACGAGGTTCTCAGAATACTGCAAGACTGACTTTAAGAACCTGGTAAGAAAAGAGAAAAACTGACTTGTCTATCCATTATGAAATGTAATAATGACTTAAATGTCTTCTCAATGGTCTTGAAATTATTCCAAGAGTTCAGTACTACTTAATTCTTATCTGTGGATTCAGAAAAATAAATATGTGTAAGATGAAATAAGAGAATACAAATTATAGGAAAAATAAAAATGCTGAGAGGTAAATGTCATCGGTACCTGGCTGAGCTTCTGGAAGTTTTATAAAAAGCAACTGTCTTTTCATACATGCTCTCAAATCCAGCCATGATAGTTTTAATGGCAGAATCTATTTCCAGAAAGGATCCCCAGGACCTCCTGCACCGGACTGACCCAGAACAGGCACACAGTCCACACATGGAGGCAGGTGCATGGCCGGCCTGGGGAGACACCTCCACACTGCCGACCGTCCCACTGTGACACAGCCCGAGCCATGAGGAAAGCCCTTCCCGAAAAAGCCACAAAATGACTGCAAGTTCTCTCTTAACTAATGGGAATGCCATTTTTACTTTTCCAAAGTTATCCAAAAAGTTTCCCAAGTAATACAAACTTCTCTAATTTTTATTTTGAAATCTTTCAAACTTAAAAATTATAACAATGATAACACTGAACCAGATTCTTTGTCTAGGAAATTGGTTCTCAACTGGGTGATTTTGTCTCCAGGACTATCCAGCCATGCCTAATCCACTCCCGACTGTCACAACCAGGGGGTGCTACTGGTACATGGTGGGTGGATACCGGGGTTGCTGCTGTATACACACATGTGTGCAAATGCCAAAGGTGCCTGAGTGAGAGCCCCAGCCAGGGTCACCAGTATGAACATCTGATACAAGGACCCTGCACTCTCCCTGGGCTTTGTGTCCACCCGGTGCTGCAGTTGTGTTTTCCTGTTCATTTTTAATATGCAGGGATGTGCTTGCCACCTGCAAAGCATTAGCTTAGACCAGTGGTGGTGAACCTACGGTGCCAATGCTGCAGCAGGCTATGTGTATCACTGAGAGCTCTAAAAGGCTCGCCATCATTGGCTTAGACCAAAGAAGACATCAAGAGCTGCCAGGAGATGGAGTGAGGCTTCAGAGACGGCAGTTACATCTGGGCAAGGCTGCTCCTTCGGGTGGTCTATCCCAGTGGCTTCCTCGGTTCCGAATCTCTGGAGGTAGCCCCTGCACCCACTTACAGTGGGTGACACATGGGTTATCCACTTAGGGATCCCCAGGTCTGGACGGGCCTCCCAAATTCGAAGATATTAGTTATTGACAATAAATCTGGTTGGCCCTGAGCTATCTGGACACGGCAGGGTCTCTCTTGGGGCTGAGAATCTGGGCCTCTGCCCGAGACAGTTGTTGGCACCATCAAGGGGGCACGGCCTGCACCTCAGGCTCCTCCAACACCATTCCCAGAGTCCTAACCAGCCTGCACCTGGACGCCAAGTTATTTGGAGAATTCTGGAAGGATTTGCATGTAAACCGTATCAAATTTTGTGAAATGTGCCCACATGGGCATTAGTCTCAAATGTTCACAAACTTACCAGCACCAAAAACATAAAGGTGAGCTAAAGCCCATCAGAATCCACAGGGGTTAAAAAAATTTCCAAAGGCAGTTGGTTAGGAGTAGAAATTATGGAATACTATTCAGCTATAAAGAATGACAAACTATTGTCATTTATAGGAAAACGGATGGACCTGGAAAATATCATGTTGAGTGAAATAAACCAGACTCGCAAGCTGGAATACCATATGGTATCCCTCATTTGAGTGAGGTAAAATACAAACAAAAGGATAAACAATGGATACAAAAAGGCAAAGTGTTAGATATAAGCTAATAGACAAAGGATTCAAGGGAACAAGAAAGCAAAGGAGGAGGGGAATGGGAATCCAGAGGAATAATGATATCTTAAAAATAAGAACTTAATAACCCAAACATAAAACAGTGACACGTACACTAGGTACTGCAGTAACTTTGTGTAGTTGTGACTTAATGCTGCATTTATGTGGTTGTTTACATTGCTCACTGTCATAAGCAAAAGGCACAATGTATTGTGGTCTGTAAGCTTGTGTAATGGCATGTAAGTTTGTGTAATTCTGGATAAATTTTAATAAAAATCTATAAAAAAAACAGTAAAAATCAACCAAACATGATTTCTTTTAAATAGAACATACTCACTTTAGATACTGCTGATATTCATAAGTACTTTTTCCATGGACAAAATGAATGTTGACCAATTCCAGTGCAATGAGCAATAAAATCAGGTAAAGCACAGGAGACAGAAGCCTAATGCTGGAAACAGATAAAAGTGAATTAAAATTTGACAAACATAAATATCTTCCACTTTCATACGGAAAATCAGCTTTCACCTAACCAATATCTTTTTCTTTTTTTTTTATTTTAAACCAAGAACATGTATTGGTACATTTTACATATAATGGTTACATTCATCACATTTATTTTGTACCTGTACATGATGCATCTTGGTTCTCCCTCCTCTTCCCCACCCCTCCCCTCTGTTCCCTCCCTCCCTAATTAGAGCAGGTTTATTCTTAATTTTCCATATTTTCCCTTTCCCTTTTCTTTCCTTTGTTGCCTTTCTGCTTTTCCCCCTTCTTTCTTTCTAGTACTCCTCTCCTTTGTATATTATCTTCCTTTTATATAATATCTATTACACCTCTTTGTCCTTATTTACAGTTATGATTTCTCATATCAGAGACAATTCGATGTGTACTCATGAGTGTCTGATTTATTTCACTTAAAAGTATGTTCTCAAGGAACATCCATTTATATATGAATGACTCTAGTTTATCCTTTTTTATGGCAGTGTAGTACTCCA
>PVJO010012925.1:0-53586 GCA_004026905.1 Hystrix cristata | reverse complement strand
CTGAATTAAAGTCATGGATGTGGATATTTAGGGAGGGGGTGCTGGGGATCAAACTCAGGGGCTTGTGCTTTCTAGGCAAGCACTGTACCACTGAGCTAAATCCCCAGTCCCAGGTACAGATTTTTAAAACATTAACCAATACAAGAGAGTTTATCTGAGAGACTTCAATGGTCCCTCTGCCCAGGCCCTTGTTGAGTCTCCATACCTCTAAGTCTTCCCTCAACGGGCAACCATTTTTCAAACAGTGGTGAGGGGCTGGTAATATAGCTCAGTGGTGAAGCATTTACCTAGTAAATGGGAATCCCTAGGTTTTATCCCCAGCACTCCAGAATAAAGAAAAAAATAATTTCAATTGTGAAATATAAGCAAAGTAAAGAAAAGAGCCTAAAACATAAAATGTACAGTTTAGGGGCAACTACTTTTAAATATGTCAATATTCTTGTAGTGATTTCTCTTTATGTCTCCAAATAACAAGCTTATACCACTATTTCTTTAATTCTTTTTCTCTCCCCACCCCCAACCTCCCAGTAATGGGGATTAGAACCCAGGCCCTTCACACTGAGCTATATCCCCAGCCTTTTGTTTATTTATTTGCTTTTTGGTAGGGTGCTGGGGATCAAACTCAGGGCCTTGTGCTTGCTAGGCAAGCTTCCTACCACTTGAACTAAATCCCCAATCCCTGTTTTGTTTTTTTTTTCAAACAGGGTCTCACTCAATCACTAAATTACCCAGGCTGGGCTTTAACTTGTGATTCTCCTGCTCAAATTTATGATCTTTCTGCCTCAGCCTCCTGAGTGCTAGGATTACAGGCATGCACCATGACGCCTGGCTAATATGCTCCTATTTTTTCCTTGATCAACTAGAAACTACCTCTTAGCTTTCTGCTGTGATAAAGGAAAATTTAGGTCACTGATACCACCATTATTTTTTGGGTGTTTAGTTTGGTTTGGCTTGGTTTTTGGAGACACGGTCTCACTGAGTAGTTTAGGCTGGCCTTGAATTTACTATGTAGCCCAGGCAGGCCTCAAATTCATGGCAATCCTCCTGCCTCAGCCTCCCAAGTGCTGAGATTACAGCCGTGCACTACCATGCTTGGCACCATTCTTTTCTATTTGTTGTTTTGTTTTATTTTGAGACAGTGTCTCACTATACAATTCAGGCTGGCCTTGAACTCACTATATAGCCCAGGCTGGCCTTGAACTGGTGGTGATCCTCCTGCTTCAGCCTCCCAAATTCTGGGAGAACAGGTGTTTGCCACCACACCCAGCAACTCTTCTTTTCTATATATCTCACTATTGAGTTCTCTTCTTGGTTACCACTGAAACTTACATAACATACTATTCCTCTCTTCTTGCCTTCAGCCTCTGTCTCTGTAGGTTCAACCAGGCTAGAAGGGCCTCGCCCTGGGCTGTCAGACAGTGGCCAAGGTAGTGCTATATAAAGACCTTGTGCCTTTCAGCAGGGTATGGTGGAGCAAGCCTGTAATCCAAGCACTGAGGGAGACTGAGGCAGGAGGATCACAAGTTTGAGCCCGACTTGGGCAAATTAGTGAGAACCCGTCTCGAAAAAACTATTTATTTTTTCAAAAAAACAATTTAAAAAGGACTGGTGGTATAACTCAGTGCAAAGGCACTAGGCTTGACCCCCACTATGAGAGAGACTGTACCTTCTCTAACCAAGAGACAGGCTCTTTGGTTGGACCCTGTTCTTACTGCTGATACATTATTTTTGTGCTTTTGTACCTGGAGTCTGGCCAGGTGACAACACCCAAGGATGAGAGTCCTGCCCAGAATTGAGTGGAAGATATGCTTAAAATCATTTCTTCCTACTCCCATCCAAATCCAGGCACTGCTTGCTCATTTACTCCCTGTATTAATTAGAATTCTCCAGAGGAACAGAATCTGTTTAGCAACCATGTTTTTCTTGGCCCCAACTTTGCAGGTGATTCCTTTCTGGCAAAACTGGAAACTTTTTATATCTTTTGGCTCTATCTTTTGTTCCTGATTCTTATGTTAGAGCTTGCTAAGAGCTACCAACAGTACTCATGCCACAGCCTGAACATGGGGCTATCTTGAAATTTCCTCGGCCAGTTTAATTAGTCTACCACCTTTAACCACTTAACACTTTACCCCGCAAGTCACTTGGGCAGCACATTTGTTTATGTACTGACTACCCTCAGCATTGCTCAAGTAGGTGTCATT
Organism: Hystrix cristata; assembly: GCA_004026905.1. Lineage (NCBI taxonomy): Eukaryota > Metazoa > Chordata > Mammalia > Rodentia > Hystricidae > Hystrix > Hystrix cristata. The sequence continues at coordinate 51,385 of PVJO010012925.1, read as the reverse complement.
TCAACCAGTTGATTTTTGTATCAAAAATTTGATAATTGTAATTCTTATATTTCCTGTTATATTATCTTACAAAAATTAATGAGGGGTTGGAGATTTAGCTCAAGTGGTAAAATGCTTGTCTAGCGAGCACAAGGCCCCGAGTTTGATCCCCAGCACTCCCCAAAAAATTAATGAAAGAATACTTAATTTTTGGTCACTTTATATTTAAATAATTGGGCTGGTAAGTGGTTAATTTCAGTTTTCCTCACAGTCTCAAGATATGAGCAAAATGTTGACAAATTTTCTGCCAGAGTATGACACACATAGTCTCAGGTCCAACGGCCAATGGAGTCCTTGTTCCCAACTGAAACCTCCGAAGCCAGCCTTTAGTATCCACATTCCCCTCAACATTCTGGTCTTTTGAGTTCTGACCAGTACTGCATGTCAAGCACTGCTCACAACATTCTAGGGCTTCCCTACCTGGCATCTTCAAAACTTTCCAGACTCCTCCCATGAACCAGTTCAAAAGACTTTTGAACTACATGGTCAGTATAGTCACAGGAGCAAACCTATACAAATTTTCTGTCTCAGCCACTTTCCTTTCTCAAAATACCAACACCCACAAATTAAAAGAAGAGAAGTTTATTTTGGTCACAGTTTCCAGTTGGTTTAGTCCATAGTTGGCTGACTACAAGACAGAAATGGCATGGGAGATGACAACTGCTCACTGCATGGTGGCTGGGAAGTAGAGAGAGAAGGGAGGAGCTGAGGAGAGGAACACACCCTTCCATATAAATGGTTTAAACATTTAGTTCTAAACTGTCACATTCCCCAAGGTTCCTGAGCGTGCTGTCTCAAAGCAGCTTCTCTCTCTAGGAATGATCAGTAGAAATAAAATGCAAGTTACCCATGAGTATTCTAAGTAGCAACATCTTATTTTTGTAAGAAGAAGGGCATGGTGGTGCACACCTGTATTCCCAGCACTCTGGGAGGCTGAGGCAAGAGAATTTCAAGCCTAGGACCTAGCCTGGGCAATTTAGTGACTTACTGAGACCCTATCTCAAAAATAAAAAAAAAATTTTTGGTTGCTGGGGATCAAACTCAGAGTCTTGTGCTTGCTAGGCAAGCGCTGTACCACTTGAGCTAAAACCCCAGCCCCACAAAATAAAAATTTTTTAGAAAAGGTGGGGATGTAGCTCAGTGTGAAGGCCCTGGGTTCAATGCCCCAGTAAATCCCCAGTACCCACCCCCCAAAACAAGAGTAAGAGGAAACAAAAGCAATTAATTTTAACCTAGTTTAGCTGAAATAACATTTTAACATGTAATCAATGAGAAAATTATTGAGTTTTTTTGGTGCCAGGGATCAAACTCAGGGCCTTGTGTTTGCTAGGCAAACTCTGTAACCACTGAACTAAATCCCCAGCTCTGAGATGTTTTAATGTACTTTTTTGGGGGGGCGGTGCTGGGGATTGAACTCAGGGCCTTGTGCTTGCTAGGCAAGCAGTTGAGTTGAATCTCCAACCCCTAACATACTTTTTTGAGACAGGTCTTACTTTGTAGCGCAGGTTGCCTTGACCTTTCAGTGAACCTCCTGCCTCAGCCTCCCAAGTGCTGAGATTACAGATATGTACTCCCTTGCCCAGCTCGTGGGATTCCTTGATCTGATAGGCCGAACTGACAGCCTAAGTGTGTAGTAGCTTACATGATCTAAATTTGTGTGAGTACATCTGCGTTTCTGGGAGGCTGGGAGACAAAATTGCCCAACGGACATGGTGATACATACCTGTAATCCCAGCACTTGGGAGGCTGAGGCACAAGATCGCCATGAGTTCAAACTCAGCCCTGAACTAATAGCGGGACCCTATCTCAAAAGGCCAAAAAAATTGCCTGCAATATTTTTCATAACGTATCCCTATCATTAAGTGATGCATGATCCTAGCTAAACTGACTAGATCCTAAATTTAAATGAAATTAATTTTTTTTGAGACAGGGTCTTGCTGTCTTGCTGTGTTCCCGAGGCCGGACTCAAGTGATCCTCCTGCCTCAGCCTCCTGAATAACTGAGACTATAGCACACATCACGAAACGCGGCTCAAGTTGGTTCTTTAGTTGTAGTTGCCGCATTTCAGAAGCTCGGGATTGGACACAGCAGATGTAGTGATGCTGGCTCTGGTGCTGCAGAGGGGTATTGCTTGCTCGGGTGTCAGAAATGCTGTAGGAAAGAGGGGGGAGAGGCGGAAGGGGGTGAAAAGAGGAATTAAGATGTGTTCTGTAGGGTCGGGCATTTAGCTCAGTGCTTGCTTAGCAAGTGCAGGGCCCGGAGTTTGATCCCCAGCCCTGCCCCCCGAAAAGAAAAAGATGCGTTATATGCATGTACTAACTCCACACAGGACTGTAAACAGTATGTATTGCAAACATGTACTGATAAAATTTTTTTTAAAAAATGAATAAAAAAAGGAAAACTTCTATTTGCTTTTCTCTGCATTGTGGGAATGTTATGATCATCTTACCCACTACTCATCTTCATTAGGACTTCCTTTTAGGTCTAGGAAAAAGTGAAAGCTCTACTTCTAAAATATACATTATGTATCGGGGTGTGTGTGTGTGTGTGTGTGTGTGTGTGTGTGTGTATTTAGGTACACTGATAAATACCATGAAGAAAAATCTTATAAGCAGAGACCAGTCCTGTCCATGCCTCAGTCTTGAAATTCTCAGCCTCCAAGGTGAGAAATAAATTCCTATTCTTCCAGTTCGTACCAGGAATCGAACTCAGGGCCTCATGCTTGCAAGGCAAACACTCTAACCACTGAGCTAAATCCCCGGGCCCTCTATTCTTTATAAATAATCTAGTCTGTAGTTTGTTGCTTCTGGGGCCCTCAAGGATTTTGTTGGAGGCCGAGGCAGAAGGATCACCACAACTTCAAGGCCAGCCTAAACTACATACTGAGACCTTATCACGAAAAACAAACATACAAACAAAAAAACAATAAAAACAAAATCAAGGGGTTGGGGATTTAGTCCAAGTGGTAGAGCACTTGCCTAGCAAGTGTAAGGCCCTGAGTTTGATCCCCAGCACCTCCCTCAAAGAACAAAACCCAAAAACCTATCTCAAAAAAAAAAAAAAAAGACAAGGCCAGGCACAGTGGCACACACCTGTAATTCCAGGACTCTGGGAGGCTGAGGCAGGAGGACTGCAAGTTTGAGCACAGCTTGGGAAACTTAGTGACTTAGAGAAACCCTGTCTCAAAATAAAAAAGGGCTGCAGATGTAGCTCAGTACAAAGGCCCTGGGTTCAATTCCCAGTAGCACCCACCAAAGAAAAATAATAATAATCTTATTTTGGTGGCATTGACATCACAGTAACTTAGATGAGGGGGACAGGGAAGTCATGGTTGATCTGGTCTGGTCACCTGGTCACCCACTAGGGACAAGCGAGGCTCAGTGACTCACAGAACTATAAGGAACTGGATAGAGGAAGTGCTCTCAGGAATGAGAAGTGGGGCTGGACAGGCCTGAACAAAAGATATCATGAAGTTTTTTTTTTTTTTTTTTTATCATGAAGATTAGGGTCAGTGCCAATGACAGAGACCCAAAGTGACAGTGGCTTAAATAAGGTCAAAGTTTAATCCTCTCCTGTGTAAAATTCTAGTAGTAAATCAACCTGGTACATGGCTCTTCCACATGAAGCCACAGGACCCAACGCAGCACATCTATGTTACAAGCACAGAATGGAGAAATAGAGAGGAAGGTGGGGAGTGTGTCAAGTGTCTCTCGAGGATAATTCTGGGAAGCCCATACTTCCTGTTACATCCCATTGGCTAGAACGTAATCACATGACCACACCAATCTGCAGTGCAGGATGGGAAGTTTGTTTGTTTATTTATTTATTTATTTTCTGGTGCTGGGGATCGAACTCAGAGCCTTGCCTTGCTAGGCAAGCACTCTAACCACTGCACTAAATCCCCATCCAGGACAGGAAATTTAGACCCTAATAAAATTCCATTAGTCCTGGGGGTTGGGGACTTAGCTCAAGTGGTAGAATGCTTGCCTAGCAAGCACAAATCCCTGAGTTCGATCCCCAACACCGATCCCCACTCCCCAATTTCATTAGTCCTAAGGAAAAGAATGGCTCTTAGAGGACAATGATCAGGTTGTGCCATTAATTGTCACCTGGCTGCCACTATTCATATGCATATATTTTTCCACGCTCTTTTTTTTTGGGTGGTGGTGGTGGTACTGGGGATTGAACTCAGGGCCTTTGCACTGAATTACAGTCTCCAGCCCTTTTTATTTTTTATTTTGAGATAGGGTCTTGCTAAGCTGTCCGGGCTGGGCTCAAATTTTCAGTCCTTCTGCCTCAGCCTCCGAGCATGCTGGGATTACAGGGGCGCACCATTATGCCTAGCTGACATATAATAGTTTAAAATGCTCCTTCCCATCACAATGTCACATTCATTCTAGTACACATTCCCTCCCTTCTCAAGAGCAACGATACACAGAGGCACAGAGTCAGGCCCAGGTACCAAAACAGCTGCAATTCCAGGACCTCTGGGGAATGTCCTTTTCTTTTCATTCCACACCAACATTACGCAACCAAATATAGAATTTCACCAAACAAGTTAAACCAGCACCGCCCAACCCTGTATAAAACAACGAGGAAAACAAAGTGAAAAAAGCGGGAGTTGTTTTTGGTACCAGTGACTGAACCCAGAGCCTTTGCACTGAACTTGAGTTCCCCGCCCTTTTTTGCTTTTTATTTTTGAGACCAGCTTCCGCCAAATTGCTAAATTCCCCAGGCTGGGCTCGAATTTGAGATTCTCCTGCCTCGGCCTCTCAGAGTGCTGGGATTACAGGCTTGTGCCACTGCCTCTGGCTCTCACCTAGGTTTATCTGCCACTTACCAGCCCCAGGTTGTGACTTGTGCGTCTGAGCAGTTGTTGACTATAAATTGAGGTTTCTATAACCCTCTTCTGAGGTTTGCCACTTTTCTAGAACCTCCATTTGACAGCTGTTCTAAATTCCCCTTGCCATGATCTTGGGGTCTGGATGGAGGCTTCATGGTATGGGTGTCATACCAGCTCAGACCACAGAGTGGAATGGATTGGACATGAAGGAAGTGGCTGCCGCAAGACCTGGATGCTTGGTTCCTGGAGGCCTCTCTACAGCGTTTTTTTTTTGTTTTTTGTTTTTTTTTTTTTTTTATCTAGGTGCAGGGGAGTATCCCTCTGGAAAGGGGTTACTACAACCTGTGACTGGACAAGATTAGGCCAATGAATTTCTTTAAGATCAGTTCAAGAAAAAGGTGGTGGTGGTGGGGAGATCAGAATTAATTTCTTTCATTTTTTTTGAGTCAAATTCTTGCTACGTGGTCCAGGGTGGCCTCACACTCACAGCAATCCTCCTGCCTCAACCTCCCAAGTGCTGGGATTATAGTCTGTGCCACAACACCCACCTGATATGCACTACCACCTGAGGTGGTAGAAGATTAGAATTTCTATAATCCAATTTGAGGAAGAGAAATTTTCATGGCTGCCTTGGAGAAGGAGTTCTTTTGTTTTGTTTTGTTTTGTTTTTGGTGCTGGGGATCAGACTCAGGGCCTTGTGCTCACTAGGCAAGTGCTCTACCACTTGAGCTAAATCCCAACCCCCTAAATATTATGTTTCAAATGCCATATTCTTGCCAGGTTCAGTGAGTTCAAGACCAGCCTGAATTACATAGCAAGATCCTGTCTCAAGAAACAGTCAGGAATTGGGGATTTAGCTCAGGGGTAGAGTGCTTGCCTAGTAAGTGCAAGGCCCTGAGTTTGATCCCCAGCACCCCCAAAACAAAATAAATAAATGCCATTTTCTTAATTTTGCTTACTTCCCTCATTGTAATAATTTTATATGTTCCTCTGGTAATAAGATGTAGAAATTTGATAACTTTGGGTTCAGTTGTTTTTCCTGATAGTATTTCACCTGGCTTCCTCACTAGACTAGGAGGTTCACAAATTCAAGTCTGGCTGGGGCGATTTAGTGAGACTTTGTCTCAAAAAATAAAGAAGGAGCAGGGCATAGTGGCACATGCCTGTAATCCCAGCACTTGGGAGGTTGAGGCAGGAGGATCACTGTGAGTTTGAAGCCAACCTGGGATACATTATGAGACCCTGTCTCAAAAAACAAAAAAAACAAACAAAACAAAAAAGGCTAGGGATGTAGCTCAGTGTGAGGGGTTGATTGATTGATTGATTGAGTGTTTGGAGGCAGGGTCTTGCTAGGTTGGTAAATTATCCAGATGGGGCTTGAGTTTGTGATCCTGCTGCTTCTGCTTCCTGGAGTGCTGGGATTACAGGCACTGGATGCTGTTAGACTACTTTACCAGCTGTACTGCAGCTTCAAACTACTTAACTCTATTATGTCTTCTTTTTTTCCCAGTGGTGGGGATCAAAGCTAAGTCCTCACACATGGTAGGCAAATGCCCCATCACTGAAGTACATCCTCAGCTCAACCCTCTTACATTGGAGACCTCAAAAACTCTTGCTTTTGACCTTTATTGTGTCTGGTTACAATAGGCCTCTTACCTAGCCGATTTTAGCTCTGTGGTAATTTCATGTGCCATTGTGTGAAGGGCTTGTTAAAATGCCTCATGGCCTCAATGGCATTTAGAGACAAAGGAAGGAGGAACCAAGGAGGAAATACATGTACATGCACATATCTCTCACAGTGCCACAGCCCATCTGGTCTTACAAGAGTTCAAATAAACAGGACTGCCAATTTTCCACCAGTGAAAAGTCTTTACAAACCTGAGAATAAATACAGCTGATCTCAATGGACCCTGTTAATGCCTTGCCAAGTTGATTCTGTCTCTTCTGGAAAAATTTCCACTGAAGACTCTACCCTTTAAAATCTTTAAATTATTTTCCTAAACACGCAGTAAAGACTTTTATTTTGCTGTTTTTAAGGGGTAGCTTGAAAAACAATAATTCAGCGGCCTGTGTTCTGCAGTGCTCAAGGATAGCATCCAAAGTGGACTGGAAGGAAAAAATAGCTTACAGAAAAAAGGAAGTGAGCTTTTTAATGTCAACCATAAATGTGGCAAAAATATAATACTGCAAAAATAAAGGAAATGAAAGACTTGTGAGAATTCTTTGAAAAATATCATTTTTGTAATAATAAAGCTGGTCAAAAGCTAAAACACTAAAACACGTATTCAAAATGATCTTGTCCTGAAACACAATGGATAGTAAATATATCATTGAGCACCAAAAGGGACACTTATTTTTATAGAGTAGACATTTAAAGAAAATTGTAGAAGTTGGGGATTTAGGTCAAGTGGTAGAGTGCTTGCCTAGCAAGCACAAGACCCTGAGTTGATCCCCAACACCCAAAAAACAAAAACAAAAAATTGTCATAGTAAGTCATAATGATGATAGTAGAACTATCTCTGATTTATTGAATAAAGATTTTTATGAAGGATTTTAAAATTATTTTTTATTATTTATTTTGTGATATGAAGAATTTGGGGGGGGGATACTGGGCATTGAATCCAGGGCCTTTGTACTGAGCTAGATCTCCAGCCCTTTTTCATTTTTTGAGACAGGTTCTTGCTCAGTTGCTAAAGTTCCCCAGGCTGGGCTCGAACTTTCAATCTTCCTGCCTCAGCCTCTCAGAGTGCTGGGATCACAGGCATGTACCACCATGTCAGGCTTCAAAAATGATTTTTAAAAAATGATTATTACTGCAAATTCATTGGGGGGCATTTATTTCAATATGAAATAAATCCATTTTTACATACTTGCTTTTGGCTGTCAGTTTCTTACAGTACAATTATCAGTAAAATTATTTTTTTGCTACCGTACCAAATTCCTAGACCTTCTCATTGATAGGCAGAAGTAATAAAACGTGAAATATTTTGTCTGAAAATAGAAGTAAGCTATCTTCATATCATGGCAAATCTTTAACAGAACGCTGTAGATCCCCAAGTAGAAATGTAAAAACTATATGTATATATATGTAGTATATATATATGCAGTATACATATATATATGTAGTATATATATATGCAGTATACATATATATATGTAAAAAAGCTGGGATGGTGGTGCACATCTATACATCCCAGCATCCCGGGAGGCTTGAGGCAGGAGAACTGCAAGTCCGAGTCCAGCCCGGGCAGTTTAGCAATTTAGGAAGATCCTGTCTCAAAATTTAAAAAGGCTGGAACGTAGGTCGGTGTGAAAGCCCTGGGTTCAATCCCATGTTAAACCAGAAACACATAACCTGCTGGAAGTTGTAGGCATAGGAAAGGACTTTCTGAGCAGAATTCCAGTTGCACAGGAAATAGTTCCAAGAATCAAGAAATGGGATCATATTAAAAAGCTTATGTATGGCAACAGAAGCAACCCACAGAGGGAAAAGACAACCTAGAGAATGGGAAAAATATTTTTGCCAGCTATTCCTCAGAGGACTCATGTCTGAACTATATAAAGAACTCAACCCACCCCATAAAAGACCCAATCAAAAAATTGGCAACTGAAATAGACACCACAGAAAGAGTACAAATGGCTAATAAATACATGAAGAAATATTCAACATTGCTGGCCATTTGAGAAATGCAAACGAAAACAACACTGAGTTTCCATCTTACCCCAGAAAGAGAGAATGGCTATCTTCAAGAAATCAAATAATAACAAATGCTGGAGGGGCTGTGGAGTCAGAGGAAACGCTTCTACGCTGTTGGTGAGAATGTAAACTAGTACGACCACAACAGAAACCAGTATGGACAGTCCTCAAAAACTAAAACTACAAATTCCATTTGACCCAGCTATTCCCCTTCTAGGTATCTTCCCCAAAGAGTTAAATGCGTGGTATTACAGTGACACATGTGTACCCATATTTATAGTAGCCAAATTTTGGAAGCGGCCTGTATGTTCATCAAAAGATAAATGGTCAAAGAAAATGTAGTATTCACACACAATGGAGTGCTACTCTGCCATAAAGATAAACTTCTGAGTCATTTGTAGGAAAATGGATGCACCTTGAGACCATGTTAAGTGAAATAAATCAGATACTCAAGCTTAAATATTGTTTGGTTTCTCTTATATGAGAAATCAAAATTATAAATAGAAAAATAAAAGATAGATAATATGAAGTAGGGAGGAAGATCTTTCTCAAAGGGAAAGGGGATCAAGAGATGGAGAGGGAGGGAGGAGAGGGGAAGGGGATGAAGAAAGGAAATTAGATATGTACCAAGTTCCCACAAGGAATGTTAGCATTATGTCCTACAGACGTGTACTGTTAAACTAAAAAGTTAAAAAAAATTCAACTGTACCCAAAGAAACAAAAACAGAAGACCAGAAGTTTGTGAAGTTTAACTACTTTTATATTAAGAGCTTTAGTTAATATTATAATTATTAAAAAATTAAAGTATTTGTAGTAACAGAACAAAAATAGTTTGGACCCCAAGCAATCCTCATGGGGAGAATGGATTACCCATCGCCCCCAAAAGCCTCTTTTGGTTTTTTAAAAATTGTAGTAAAATGCACATAAAATTTACAACTGTAACCATTTTAAGTGTACAGCGGCATAAAGTACAGTACATCCACATCATCCTGCGGCCACACCTCTGATCGCCTCCTCCCTTTGTTCCTATTTCCTGGCTCCACCAGTAGGGGGCAGTCGGAGATAACGCACCAGTCTTTTTTCCACGCCTTCTCTTTGCCCGCACATGCGTACTTTCCCTGCGGGAATGCGGCGGGGGGGCAGAGCCGGGGGCGGGGCCTGAGAACCGCGCAGGCGCGGGGCGGGTTTTTGTGATGTCAGGCCGCGCGCCCGGGCCGGAAGGCGGGCGGCGGCTAGCGGAGGCGCTTCCTCGAGCGCGACGCGCAGACTCGGCTTCCCCGCCCGCCCGCCGGCCTCGTCGCCGCCTCCCTCGCTCCCTGAGCTCGCAGAGCGCGGGCCAGCGGCCGGGGGCGGAGGCCGGGGGCGACGCGGAGAGGGAAGGCGGGCGGGCGGGCACGGAGAGCGTCTCTATATGGCGGCAGTTCTGTCGGGCCTGGCTGTCCGGCTCTCGCGCTCGGCCGCCGCCCGCTCTTATGGGGTCTTCTGCAAGGGGCTGACCCGCACGCTGCTCATCTTCTTCGACCTGGCCTGGAGGTTGCGCATCAACTTCCCCTACCTCTACATCGTGGCTTCCATGATGCTCAACGTGCGCCTGCAGGTGGGTGAGCGGGACCCTGAGCCCCTTGTCCCTCCCCGGCAGCCCGATGGCCCAGCGCGGCCCTGCCCACCTCGCCGAGCGGGATGCAGATGCCCGCGGTGGCCGCCACCGGTCGGAGGCCGAGTGTGTGCGTTTTCCCATCAACCCTATTGGGGAGAATTCACTGAGGTTGTTACCTGCGTCCTCCAGAGGAGGCCTAGGGAGCAGGTCCCTCACCTGGTGGGGAGGCGGAGTCCGAGGAGATGGAAAGGTCCTGAAAAATCACACTTTGTTGGGATTTGGTGGTGGATTTGTGGGTGAATTTTCTGGTTCCCAAACTTTGCCGATTCCTTGCATTTTATCATTGAAGTTTAAAATAGATTGGAAGTTAATGGTGCTTTGATCAGCATAGTTCTCAATCTGGCCAGGGGTGAAAGTGAGAGAAAATGAGGGCGGAGGAAGTAGAGACGCAAGAGGTTTCAAAGGCCCCCAAACAATTCAGATATGAAGTAATAGCGCACATATTGGCATCCTAGAGACCTTTGTTTGCTGTAAATGAGGAACGTTTCTACTTTTCTTGAATTACTTCTTTCTAGTAGAAGGGAAGTTGTCAGGCTAAGAATTTTTTTTTTTTTTCCCGGTGCTGGGATCGAACTCAGGCCCTTGTGCTTGCCAGGCAAGCACTCTAATCACTGAGCTAAATCCCCAGCCAGGCTAAGAATTCTTAAAGGTGGCTAGCTATTGAGCTGCGTTTGGATTCTGTTTACATGCCTTGGAATGTCACAGGGACATGTCCCTGTCCTTGGAGAGTTTACAGTCTGGTGTGCAGAATGACCCAATCTGAGCGGTAGGACCAGGTTTTTCTCTGGTTTGGGCATACCTGAGTGTAATTGTGTATCTTCAGGTTTTTGGATTCTTGACACAGGATGGTAGACCACGTGCAACCTAAAGCCATCTGTTGATCAAAATTACGTTAGAGTTGAGGTGAACCTGTCTTTTTTTTTTTTTTTTTTTTTTTTTTTTTGGTGCTGGGAATCGAACTCAGGGCGTTAGTGCTTGCAACGCAAGCATTCTAACCCCAGAACTAAATCCTCAGCTCCAAACCTGTCTGTTTTAAGGTCCAAATTAAGATGCTTTTATGTGAGCAAGAGCTTGCGGCATCTTTAAATGGTATCAGGCTAGAGGACTGGGAAACAGAAGTATCTTTGCAGCAGGTGGTGTAAATGAGTAAAGGGTGTTAGTGGGGGGCGTTGCAGTAAACTGGAAAGCCTGTGCTCTAGCCACTTACATCCTGTGGATGCAAGAGCTAGTGTTTGCCAGGTCTAGTGAGCTCCAAGAGAAATCAGACATTCTGTTCTTTAGATATCAAATTAATTCAGATTCTCAAAAAAGAAACTTCTCAGAGAAAACAAAGTGGAGACTATTTGAACCTTGAGGAACCTTGTGTCTAGAATTACAAATAATATTGTGGTCATTTGTAAAATTACAAGAGGGACTATAAGAGACTACGTACTAACTACATAAGGCTGTTAAGTCAAAAATTATCTTTTTAAAAACCCCACTTTAGGTGTATGTCACACGCCTGCTATCCCAACAGCCTATAGTCCCAGCCCTTGGGAGGCTGAAGCAGGAAGATGACATGCACAAGGCCAGCCTGAGTGACACAGCGATACCCTGTCTCAAAAAAAAAACACAACAAAACCCCACTTATATATCCACTTCTCCATTTCTGGCCTCCTCTCTAGTCTAAGCTGCTCTAATCATTCACTTGAACAGTTTGCAGTCCTATCCATCTGTTCTCTTCTGAGCAGTTAGAGAAGTTTTTTAAACACATAAATCAGGTCACATCATTCCTGTAACAAAACAAAATGGCTTCCCTGGCACATGGAAGGCAATTGACGTGTTTCTGCCTAGCAAATCTGGCTTCTACACCTCTCACCTGGCTCACATCTTGCTTGCTGCACTTGATCATGGTTTCGTAGCTACCCTGTGTGCGCCAGGCCCCTTTCTGCCCCTGAACATTCACACAGGCTGTTATTTCCACCCAACTGCTCTTGCCTAACTGTTCGGATGCTGCTAGTTCCTGTGCCTTAGTTCTCATTGCTTCAGAGAGTACTTTTTGTGATCAGCGTATATTTCAGTGGTCTTGCGCCTGCTTTCTCCATTGCTGGGCGTGCTGGAGGCTCGTTTGCTGTATAAGCAATAAACAGTAAATGACTCCATTTAGGGTTCCCCAGATTTCCAAATTGCTCTCTTGTTTGTAGGACGGTGAGATCATCCCTGGAAAGGTTATTCACATCCAAATTTCACAACAAGGAGCCTGCACTGTAATGATTGAAGGCAAGTGCATTTTGGAGGAGAGGAGTTGGATCTATAATAAGAGAAGTGTGGGCAGTCTGTGAGTGCAGACACATCAGTCCTGAAAGCCCATGCTGGGGGACATGGAGCCTTAGCTCGGGTGATGGTCCTGGGACAGTACAGATTCCGAGCATCTGGGGACCTGAACAGCTTTTAGTTCAGGGCCACGTGGGCGGAGGTGGAGTGTGGTGTGTTCATAAGGTAGTCACCAGATATGTCGGGGAAGGGCTTCCTGAGAACGGCATGAGGGTTTCAGGATTGCTCTTGGGCTTGAGCAAGGGTGCCCGGCAGCCATGCACATCCTGGAGGTGGGGGAGCAGGGTGCCTTATCATGGCTGCAGTACTTCATCTGCTACGCTAAGGTCCCCTGCAGATTTTAGAGTTTTGTTCATTTATGAAAAACCACTAACTTATCTGGTTTGGGGTTTTTTATTCTGCCCTCTTGGTAAAGGGAAGTGCAGCACGAAATAGAATCTGAATGAGGGGGACGGTGTTAGCTCATGACGTTTTTCTCGAGCATGCTTCCTCTTTCGTTGCAGGGTCCTGGAATCTGTTTACAAAGTATTAAATATTAAAGGACTGCATTTTCCATGTATATTTAGAGCCTCAAATCTCTAATAGGGTAGTGAGGTATTTTTTGTTTTTTGTTTTTTAATTACAATACTAGGGAGCACGGAGCCCTTCTTAAAATTTTATTTTGAGAGAGTATCTGTTAGTTACCCAGGCTCTCAGGCTGGCCTTGAATTTGCAACCTTCCTGCCTCAGCCTCTCATGTAGCTGGAATTTCAGGTGTGTGCTAGTGTGCTTAGTTTAATCCACATTTTTTTTGTGTGTGCCAGGGATCGAACTCGGGGCCTTGTGCTTGTGAGGCAAGCTCTCTAACCACTGAGCTAAATCCCCAGCTCCCAGATTTTTTTTTTTTTTTTAATGTTGGAAAGCCTAGGACCTTGAGCATGCTAGGCAAGCCCTTTAGCCCTGAGCTACAGCCCAGAACCAGTGAAGGACCGTAAGGAAGTTAATACCTTTTTAGTGTGAAATAAAGTCGAATGAGAAAATAGATACAAAAGGGATTTGTAGACTAAGAAGCGTTATGATTAAGAGTGTTGCTTGCAAGCTGGGTGTGGTGGCATGTGCCTGTTATCCCAGCTACCCTGGAAGCTGAAGCAGGAAGATCGCAAATTGGCAGGCAGCCTGGGCAACATAGTGAGACCAACTCTCAAAAAATAAAAAATGTAGTGTTTGTGAATAAGTCTTGATATTCTGGAGTTGTTCACATTCTACTTATGTATGCAGAATCTGAAATAGAAGGCAGTAAAAAACACGAGAAAACATACCAAGTGCTCAGTGTAGTAAGGGCAAGATTAAAAAATAGTACCACGCACCTGCTATAATTTAACAAGTCATTCCTAAAACTTTTCAGTTATTGCCTGTGGGAAGGATCAAGTATCTTAGTCCCAGGTCACCTAGATTCTTATAACCAAAAAGAGAAACCCTGAAAAAGAACAGAGAAAAGAAGATACTGCGAAGGTTGATGATAGTTGTCAAACCAAGCAGTGTCCTTGTTTCACCTGCAGCCTGTTTTGCTGCCTTGTGCTCACTGGGCCTGTGAACCTTTCTTTGGCTGCAGACTGTCACCTGGTTCTGTACTTCTAACTACTCTCCTGCCTCAGTACTGGACCTTCACACTGAGCTACATCCCCAGCCTTTAAAAATTTTTTTTTTTGTTTTGCTTGTTTGTTTTTTGAGACAGGGTCTCACTCTGCAATTCAAGCTGGCCTTGAACTCACTATGTAGCCCAGGCTGGCCTGGAACGCATGGTGATCCCTCTCACTCAGCCTTCCAAGTGCTGCGATTACAGGTGTGCCCACCGCATTGGACAGTTTTGTATTTTGAGACAGGGTCTTGCTAAAACTAAATTGCCCAGGCTGGGCCTTGGCCTCCTAGGGCTCTGGGATTACAGGCGGGTGGCCTAACTACAGTTTCATGATCTTTTTTCCTTGGAATGACTTTCTGAATCTGTAGCTCCATAGGCTTCAATCACCATCTGTTGCCTGCAAGTCTTTATTCTTGCTTCCCAAGCAGGGGAGATTGGGGAGCTGGTTGGCATTCTCAGCAGAGCAGACAGAGGGGGCCTCATTGGTTCAGTGAGGGTCTTTGCCCCAGAGCTGTCTGGTTGGAGAAATGCTGAGGTCCTCAGAGGGAACAGCTGTGGCCAGGGCCCCACCCTGAGGGCAACCTGGCAGGGCTGGAGCAGTCAGGGAGGAAGGAGGTGGTTCAGATGGAGAAGGTGGAAAGCGTCGAAGGACTTAGGCTAAAGAGATCAAGAGCCCCCTTTGCAGGGTCCATTGTGGCTTGAAATGAATTTTTCTGCATTTGCTTGATTTACATCAGTCTCCTCCAAGAGAATTGGGAGAATTACAAACTATCAAGATAACCCGTAAATGCTTACTTATACACTTTTGTGAAAGCCTAATAGGCCGTGTCAAAAGTGTGAGCTCAGTTAAGCTGAGGAGTTTGTCCGGGCTTCTAAAATACAGAGCAGGTGTGTACTTGAGATAAGTACTATGGAACTTTCTCTGTCCTTCATGTGAATCCTTTAATGTTTTCTTGTTTTGTTTTTGGTAGCGGTGGTGGTACTGCAGATTGAACTCAGGGCATTTGCACGGAGCTACATCTACAATCCTAGCCCTTCATTTTGGAGACAGGGTCTTGCTAAATCCCAAGATCCTCTTGCCTCAGCCTCCAAGAGTGCTGGTATTATAGGTGTACACCATCACATCTGACTAAAAATTTTGTTTTGAAAAATTTAAACATATGAAATTTTAAAGAATAATACAGCTGGGCGTGGTGGTGTATGCCTGTAATTCCAGCACTTGGGAGATTGAGAGAGGAGGATTGCCAGGAGTTCGATGCCAGCCTGGGCTACATAGTGAATTCAAGGGCTAGTCTGAACTACGTAGGCAAGACTCTGTCTCAAACAACAACAACAACAAACCCCTAAAATCCCAAATGGATATCTGTATCTTTGACTCATTTTCAGAGTCTCATAGATAATTGTGTAATGATTCAAGGAGATATTGAGGTATGTGGAGTGAATCTCTATGTACTAATGTTAAAAGATATCCACTGTATTTAAAGTGAAGGAAAAAATATGCTTAACAACCATATATTGATCTTGGCATGCATGAGGATCTGGATTCAATTCCCAGCACAAAAAGAGAATGAAAAACAAAACTCACAAAATGGAACAAGTATTTGCAAGTTACATATTTGGTAAAGGATTAATATTCCAATTATGTAAAGAAGTCTTATAACTCAAAAAAACCACTCAATCTGGTCATTAGCAAAGGACTTGAATAGAGATTTTGCCAAAGAAGTTATACAGATGGCCAGTAAATCCATGAAAGTATACTGAACTCTAAGGAAAATGCAAATCACTAACCAAAAGAAGATACCATTTCATTCCTATTAGGATAGCTTTTTTTAAAAAATTTTTTTGGTAGTTTGAACCCAGGCCCTTTACACTGAGCTGTATCCCCAGCTCTTACTACTTTGAGACAGGGCCTCCCTGAATTGCCGAGTTGCCCAGGCTGGACTTGAACTTGCAGTCCTTCTGTGTCAGCTTCCCACGGAGCTAGGATTATAGCCGTGTGTGTGCCACCATGCCTGTAGGATGGCTGTTACTCTTTTTTTTTTTTTTTTTTTAACAGTGAGTGTAAGATTAGCAAATGTTGGAGCGGATGTAGAGAAATTGGAACCCTCGTGCCTTGCCTAGTGGGAATGTACAATAGTGCAGCTGCCAGGAAGAAAAAATTTGATGGTTCTTCAAAAAGTTTGGTGTACTTAGTATATGACCTAAGAATTCTTCTGGTTACATACCCTTGAGATTTGCAAAGAAAGACTTCAACATTACTTGTATTTCAGTATTCATAGCAGTATTACTCCAGTAGCCAAAGGGTAGAAACAATTCAGGAGTCCCTCAGTAGGTGAACAGGTAAAGGAAACATCAGCTGTTCACACAATGGAGTATTATTCAGCTTTTAGTATATGTGCTGCCAAAGCAAGCACTATTGTTCAGCTTTTAAAAAAGAATCTCTGACAGGGCTCTGACGTGGATGAGCCTTGAAGACATTCTGCAAGATGAAATGAAGTGGCCACAAGAGGACCAGTACTGTAGGATTCCACTTATATGAGGTCTCTAGAGCAGACAGATTCGTAGAGACAAAAAGTGGAATGGTGCAGGCCACAAGCTGGGGAGGGGATGAGGAGTGGGTGTTTAGTGGGTTCAGAGTTTCAGTTTGAGAAGATGGAAAAGTTCTGATGTGGATGGTGGAGATGGCTGCACAATGTGAATGGGGTTAATACCACTGAATTGTCCATTAGAAATGGTTAAGATTATAAATTTTATGTGTATTTTACTGCAGTTTTTAAAACAGTGGTTAATAGAAAAGCCCTTAATGTTGTGGCAGTGTTAAATTTCCATTAAAATTCCCCGAGTACCCGTTCGTTTCTGTTCTTGTCTGGTCACAGTGGTAAACTGAGGGTCTACAGATCACCCGTGAGCAGCCCTGCTTTAGAGAAACGGTGGCAGGGAAGCCACTGGGCTGGAGAGGAGGGAGGAGGTCAGGGAAGGAGCAAGAGGACCCCTGAAAATTCTGGGGGGGTCAGGGAGAGAGATCCTTCATAAGCACTTTGGCTTTCACCCTGGGTGCAGTGGGAAGAAGACTGTTGAGCTGGTGCGTGATATAATCTGATTTACCACTTTTAAAGACCATTTTTCGAAAAAGCTTTATTATGGGGCCTTGGGGATGTAGCCTAGTTGCCTGCTACTCGCCTACCAGGTAGGAGGCTCTGTGTTCAATCTCTAGCACCACGAAAAATAGAATAAAAGCTTTATTAGGAAATGTTCGAGTATGTGAAGAATAGAATAGTGTCTCAGTTACTTTTCTTGTTGCTGAGACAAAATATCTGATACCCAGAGTTAAAGGGGACAGGTTTATGTAGCTGCCAGTTTGTAGAGGTTTCAGTCCATAGTGGCTGGCTCCAAGGCAGGGGGGCCTGCAGAGGGGCGTCCCAGAGAAGAAACTGCCCGCGGCAGGCAGAAGGCAGCACGGAAGCAAGGGACTTTGGCAGCTTTTTTCTGCTCCTTTTTTTGGTGCTGGGGGTTGAACTCGATCTTGCGCTTGTATGAGACTTTGGAGGGACATCTAGACACAAACCATAACAATAGTATAGGGAGCCCCATGTTCAATAAGGATCAACTCTTTGCTAATCTTGTTTCATCTGTCCCCTCCAACCTTGCACATTCTCTGTCCTACCACCTCACACTGGAGTATTTCATCGTTGTTGTTTTGCTTTTTCCTTTGAAATAATTTGGCTTATAGAAAAGTTGTGGACAAAGTACAGAGAGCCCTTATTGCCGGGCTTGGTGGCGCATACCTGTAGTCCCAGCACTTGGGAGGCTGAGGCTGGAGGATCGCTGCAAGTTCGAGGCTAGCCTGGGCCACACAGTTCAAGGCCAGCCTGAACTACATGGTGAGACCCTGTCTCAAAAAAAACAAAAAAAGAGAGAGAGAGCTCTCGGGTACCCCCGAGCCAGCGTCCCCTAGCATGCGCTGCGAGCCTCATACCTGACCACAGAGTCATGAGCACTGTGGAGACATGAACATTGTCGCCAGCTTCTCCCGTTCAATCCTTTTCCGTCGCTGGGTCACTTTGCGGGAGTCAGGTCACATGCCTTCTGATCATCTCCAATTGGGGACGTTTCCTTAGTTTTCCTCTTTGTCTGTCAGCTAGACATTGAGTTGTTTGCACCCCTGCCTGTTTTTTTGTTTGTTTTGGTGCAGTACTGGGAATTGAACCCAGGGCCTTTAGACTGTGTCCTTTTTATTTTTTATTTCGAGACAGGGTCTACCTAAGTTGCTAAGTTGCCCTGGCTTGTGGTCAGACTCGGAATCCTCCTGCCTCAGCCTCCCAGAGTGCTGGGATCACAGGTGGGCGCAGTCAAGCCCCGCTTGTTTTTATTGTTTGACTCTTACTAACAATGCTATTGTGAACATTTGCATATGTTGTTTGCAGATGTTTCCATTTCTCTTGGATGTGTACCTAGGAGTGGCATTGGTGGAGCAGGTGTACCTCTTCCTCTTCAACCCTTTCAAGGGAACCACCGGTTGTGCTCTGTAAGAACTGGGGGAGGAGAGTGGGGGTGTCTTTCAGCAATCTGAGTGAGACAGGGCCTTCGGGGTGTGGGGGCCTTGTCCACAGTTTTTTGCTTAATTTCTTGGTTTTTTCATCTGGTAAGAGTTGTCTGATAAGAGTTGAATTATTTTCTAGTTTGTGTTTTGTCTTTGCTTGTAGTATGTTTTTGCCATCCTGAAGTTTATTTTTAAGGAGTTAAAGTTTAGCAATTTTTTCCAATTTGAAGATTTCATTCTTACCAGAAAAACCTTCCCAGTGTTCTGGAGGTGTTGCTTCCTTTTTTATCTTTTTTTCCCCCCAGTACTGGAGATTGAATCCAGAGCTGTCTCACTGAACTGTTTGTTTTTTTATTTGTTTTTTGGGGTGCTGGGAATTGAACTCAGGCCCTTGTGCTTGCTAGGCAAGTGCTCTACCACTGAGCTAAGTCCCCAACCCCTGAGCTGTTCATTACTTCGAGACAGGATCTAGCTGTCACTGAATTGGTCAGGCTGAGCTTAAAGTTGGAACCCTCCGCCTCAGCCTCCCACCGTGCCTGACATTCATTTTTTACTTGTTAAACAGGATGCATGTTGGGTAGTGTGGGTGCAGGTAGATCCTTCACCAGGCAGCACAGCGGTGAACCTCGTGCATGTGGCATTTTTATTCTTTTATGTTCGTTCACTAGAAAATAGGCTTGGAGAAAATGGAATCGGTTTTCTCTGCTTGGTCCTGCCCTACTGCCAGGACCCAAGAACAGCAACTGGCTTAGTTAGAGAAGGGGCTCAGCAAACATTTGCCGATTGAATCTATAGCAAAAAGTCTTGAGTGGAATTCCAGATCAAAGGTTCTAAGCATTTACAATTTGGAAAGTTGTTGTCGGCTTGTCCTCCGTGGAGGCTGTTGCAGGGTGTGCCCTCCCCGGCAAGGCAGGGGGTGCTGCGGGCGACTCCGTTTGCTCTTCAGCAACGGAGGCCTCTGATGCTGCAGGAGAGGCACTTGTCCTTGTTCAGGTCGCTTCCATGCTGCCACATTCAGCAGTCATTTCTCTGCTACTTTATCGCACCTCTCAGCAGGCTTTTGTCCTTTCTTCTCTGAAGCACTCCTGTCGCAAGTGATAACAGCAGCTGTTATGTATCAGGTGGCTATGAGATGCTGGTCAGAGAAGATGCTTGGTGCTTTCACAGCGACGTGGTCACTTTGCCATCACTGGGACAAAATTCCCAGCACCCACAAGTTAAAGGAGGAGAGGTTTATCCTGGCTTGGAATTTCAGAAGGTTCAGTCCATGGTTAGCTGGCTGGCAGCAGTGGCATGATGGGAAGGACATAGCAGAGCAAAGATGCTCAACTTATGGTGGTTTGGAAGTAGAGAGAGAAGGGAGGAGCTGAGGAGGGAGAGACACCCTTCCAAGTCACATCCCAGTTACCGCCTCCAACTAGCCCCACCTCTTAACAGCACCTTCAACTGTGAACTCTTTTTGGCGGGGGAGGTTACTGGGGATCAAACTTGGGGCCTTGTGCTTGCTAGGCAAGCGCTCTACTGCTGAGCTAAATCCCCAGCCCCTAAACTATGAACTCTTGAATGAATTAATCCACTGATGCCGAGAATAGGGCCCATGATCTAGTCACCTTCCAAAAGCCCCACCTGTGAACACATGAGACTTTGGGGGGTATTTTAGATCTAAACCATAACACATACTCTAGAGTTCTCACAGTGTCCTGGGAGGAAGTGTGACTCTCCCCAGGGACAGTGAATGGCCCAGGCCCTCCTGCTGGGCATGGCCCCTCTCCTCCTGAGCATACCTTTGAGTGTCAAAATGACCAGGAAACAGGGTCGTGGCTCTCTAGTGGGCACGGCTGATTTGGTAAGGGCAGGTGTGATTCAGATGTGTCATGTGATCAGGAGCAGGAACTCGGTGCTGTTAGTGTTCCCCTGGCTTATGGGTAGCTTAATTTAGAAATGAAGTTATTCCTATTTCTCATTCTCAAAGCTATATAGAAATCTGGGGGTTTATGTAAGCCACCTACAGCCTGATTGTCTTAGTCACGGGCACAGTGATAGTCGGGCAAACAACAACACTCGTGGCCGCAGGCCGAGTGCAGCCAGGACCTGGTGGAGCATGCGTGTGAGGCACCTACCACAGGACACCGCTCAAGACCCATCGTCGACCTGCTCATTTTAGGCTTCTTCTGTCTCCTTTGGGGTTAGCCTTAGCAGCTTGCTTGTGGAAGCATTGGGGCCGGATATTTTTAGCTCACAAAGCAGTGGTAGTTGGGACAGTCAGGTCCTGGAGTCCATTAATAGCCTGATTGGGGAATTAGGGAAGGCATCCAAGAGGGCTGCAGCTGCCTAACTGGGTCAGGCCCGTTGTCACCCCGCAGGCTGGCTGCCTCCACAGGCAGGGATGTGTGCAGAGATCGCTTCCTCATTCTGCTCTGGCAGTCATGGTTGAGGACATGCCTGGTCGATGGCCTTTGAACACACTGCCCTCTCCTCCCCCACAAGCCCATGTCCAGCCCTTTCCATCTTCTGTCGGGATGGCAGGGGGGTGGGTATAAGTTCAGGAATTTATTCCCCCATACTGTATTTTATTTTTCCCTTGCAATTCAAAATAGACTTCTTTCCTCACTATGGTGGTCTCAGTTTTGGTGGACAAGTTTGTTTGCTATGTATATTGTTTTGTTATTGTGGATTTAACATGAGGGGGTGGCGAGGCCTGGGGCCAAGGGGAGTTAAATAGATATATACTTACTTTATTTACACTTTATTTGCTGCAGTATATATCTACTTTAGTGGTAATAAATTATCAAAATAATTCGAAAATGGCTATTAAATATATCTAGAAATCATTTGAAAGTTATTTCTGGCTTTGAAAATATAAGTGGGCTGGGGATTTAGCTCAGTGGTTAGAGTGCTTGCCTTGAAAGCACAAGTTCCTGAGTTCAATCCCCAACACCAAAAAAAAAAAAAAAAAAAAATATATATATATATATAAGTAATGAGTAACAGTTGTTACATGTTTCTGTAACAGTCATTTCTGTAATAGCAGAAAGGTTTAGTTGAAGGCTGACTGAAAATGTTGTCAGTAACCTATTGAAGTATTTCTGGTTAGAAAATTAAATGCATAATTTACTATTGAATTTACCAAACAACTAGAAGAGCTTCAGGGAATAGGTTATTCTTTTTAGGGGGTGGATTTTTGAGGCAGGGTCTCACTGTGAAATTCAGGCAGGCTTGAATTGTGAGCTGTGTACCCCAGCCTGTGTACCCCAGGTTGGCTTTGAACTCGTAGTGATCCTCCTGCCTCAGCCTCCTGAGTGCTGGGTTTACAAGCATGCGCCACCACACCCAGCCAAGGGACTAGTTTATCGTGATTAAACAAATACGTGATTACTTTATAATTAAATAAGTGATTATTTTAATGCCACCTTATTTGAAATATTTAACACAATTCTGGATATACTTCATCTTTCTGAACAATACTGTCTTTGTAGTTTCTTACCACATAATAAAAATGGTAAGAAACTAATTTTCCTGAGAGCTGCCCCGTATTAAGTGGCCTGTTTTTCTTAAGAATTTAAAAAAAGGAGGTTGGGGATTTAGTTCAAGTGGTAGAATGCTTGCCTAGCAAGCTCAAACTCCTGCATTCGATCCTCAGCACTGCCCCTCAAAAAGGGAATTAAAAAAAAAAAAAAAAGGCAGGCATGGACATGGTAGCCAATGCTTGTAATCCTAGCACTGTGGAAGGCTGAGGCTGGAGGATTGCAAGTTCAAACCCAGTCAAAATAAAAAAAAAAGGCTAGAGATGTAGCTCAGTACAAAGGCCTGGGTTCAATCCTGGTACCATTAAAAAAAAAAAACAAAAAACAAAAACTGTTTTAATGTGTACTGAAACGTGGTGGCACATACTTGTAATCCCAGCACTCTAGAGGCTGAGGCAAGAGGATTGCTTCGTGTTTGAGGCCACCTGAGCTACATAGTGAGTTCAAGGCCAGCCTGAACTGCATAGTGAGACCCTGTCTCAAAAAAGAAAAAATTTTGTCACAGGACCTTGCTAAGTTGTTAAGTTGCCCACACCCACCTTAAATTTTCAGTCGTGCCTCAGTCTTCCAGTGTGCTGAGATGACAGGTGTGTGCTGCCACATCTGCTTTACATTTTGTATTTCTGTATCATTTTTTTGGGAGGAGGGGTGTAATGGAGATGAATCCAGGGCCTTCACACTGAGCTATAGCCCCAGCCCAATTTTTTACTTCTTATTTTTGAGACAAAGTCTTGCTAAGCTGCTATGTTTTCCACTCTGGGCTTGAATTTATCCCATGTGCTGGGATTGCAGATGTGCACACCAAGCTCAGCTTTATTATATTCAAATATATTTTGTAACAGTTAATTAGCACTTTGGTCACACATCTGTCTTTAAAATTTTCGAGCACGCCCCCTAAGTATACACCTTCATAAACTGATTTTTGGGGGGAGGTTTGTGTGTTTTTGTGGTACTGGGAGTTGAACCCAGGGCCTCGTACATGCTAGGCAAGTGCCCTGCCACAGAGCCACGCCTCACCATGACTATGTATTTTGCTGTATCAAAATTTGGTGCAGGATCTGGGCGTGGTGTTACACACCTGTAATCCCAGCACTATGGGACGCTGAGGCAGGAGGATCAAAAGTTTCAGCCCTGCCTGGGTAAGTTAGCAAGTTAGTGGGACTGTCACACACAAAAAAGTAAGTAAAAATAAAAATACATAAAATAAAACAAGTTAAAAGTGTGGCAGAGATAAAGATGCAGTAGGCAACGATATGGTGCTTTCTCCCATGCTTCTTGGAGTCAGCCCATTTTAATGACCGCTGGACTAGAAGACGGAAGAGTTTTTCAGAATCTACGAACTTACCTGTAGCCAACCTTGTTCCAAGAACACACCTACCGCTGTCTTTGGGGGTGGTGCGGGTATCAACACTGTTTTTGAAACCTCCCACTCAGCTGGCTTCTCCAACCCTGAGTATTCCTGCTGTGCTTTGAGTCTTCCTCCTTGGGTCTTTGGGGGGCCCCTCCCCTCGCTCATCTGTGTCTCGGGGTTTCTGGCCTGCGGCACCTTCTTTCCTTCCTCTCTCAAAATAAAAAAAAAGCACTCTCTCTGGCGTGCTGTGCCGGGCTCTCGGAGGGTGGCGACTTGTGGATCTCAGGTCGCAGCTCTGGCCCTTCTTGAGCTAGATGTTAGTCCTGCAGTCAGACCCCGCATCCCGGTGGTCCCCCTCCCGGGCCTGCTTCTTCCCCGCTGTTCCCTCGCACCTTCATGGGCCCGCGCTGGAAGCCGGAAGAAAGCTGTGAGTTAGCACCTTCTGCCACAGGAACCAACTTTAAAAAAACACAGTCCCCCTCTCCTCTTGAGCCCGGCCCTGTTGCTCCAAGTGGCCTCCCTGTCATGAGTCTTTTCCAGTCTGTCAGCCACAGGCAGCCATGGTAATTCATCTGCAGGGCAAAGCTGGCTGTCGTTTCCTTGCTAAGAGTTCTGCACTTGCCTCCCTCCATCCCTTTTTTGAGACAGGGTCACGCGATGTAGTTCAGGCTGGCCTTGAACTCCCAGCGATGACCCTTCAGCCTCTCGAGTGCTGCGATGACAGGTGTGCGCCGCCACGCCAGGCCCGCACTCTCTTGAGTAATCCAAACTCCTTGTGACAGAAGTCGCTGCCTCTCCTCTGGCGCCGCCGAGCTCTGCGGCCGCATTCCTCACCTGTTCTTGCTTCTGATTTGCCTCCGATAATGCTTTATTTTCTCCCCGGTACACGCCCAGGGGCTGGGGATGGAGCTCAGTGTAAAGACCCTGGGTTCACGCCCCAGTACCAGGGGAGCGGGGTGATAACATGGATTTACAAATAGACACAAACTGGTCAACGTGGGCAGGGCAAAGAATTGTATTCTCCAAGACCTAGTTAATTTTCCAGTTCTTTAGGCAGGAATTCACACTCTTGCTCTTAAACTCTTTGACAGTTTACAGAGTTGTGAAGCAGCTCAAAGACAAGGAAAGGTGCAGGTCCCTGTAAAATGAGAGAAACTGGAAGGACACACTAGATAGCACTCAGCTGATCTGATTTTTTGTTCCTTTCGAGGCCTGTCACAGTGTTTCCTGCCATCTCCCCCGTTTATGATTCTTGAGCACAGATGAGCCTGGTCCTGGTAGGTGTGTAGGTCGGCAAGAGTGTGACTGCTGGGGGCCACCTCCACTGGTCTCCCAGCCAAGAGTGCACCGTGGCTGTCTGAAGTCTCCCTGAAGACCCTGAGACGGGGCTTCCGGAAGCCTCTGTCGCTCGGGTCTGAGAGTGCGGCAGCAAGTGCCAGCTCAAGCCGTTCTTTTCCGTACTTCACCACCACACCTGTTCTGCTTGGGTTCTTCTTACAGGCTTCTAGCCTGCCGACAACTGGTCCCTCCACCTGAAGGCTGGGGTCTTACTCCACTTGTTTGAGAGAACTCCGGGTTGGTTTTTTGGGGGAGGTGCTTGTAGACTGTCTTAGTAACTTTTCTCTCGTTGCTGAGACAAAACACGTGACACCCAAAGTTAAGGCAGGAAAGGTTTATTTAGCTCACAGTTTGTAGAGGTTTCAGTCCACAGTCGGCTGGATCCAAGTCTGGTGGCATAGCAGGCAGGCAGGCAGAAGGCAGCAAGGCAAACAAAAGGGACCTAAATAGCTTCTTTCTGCTTCTTATATGTCTTTTCCGGGCTGCCAGGATTAGGGGGTGCCGAGGCAGTCGGTGGGCTGATTTAAACTCCGCGTCCTTAATCCCAGCATCACACATGCCAGATCCAGCCACCTTGAAAAAGCCTCACCTGTGATCGAATGAGTCTTTGGGGGGACATTTAGGCTTAAACCGTAACATAACATTGGCTCCATAAGAAGACTCAAGCTTTCTTTCCCTAAAAGGGGCTTATCATGCCCAAGTCACTGAGAATTATTTCGAAATGGGACACTTTGGTGAAGGCCGTCTAATCACATTCTAGCTAAGGGGAAGATACTACCCGCCCCCCCAGGACCCTGGAAGTGAACACTGCTCCCTGAGCTGCACTCCCAGCCCTTTTTTATTTTTTATTTTATGACAGGGTCTTGCTAAATTCTCCAGACTGGGCTTGACCTTGGAATCCTCCTGTCATAACCTCCCAGAGTGCTAGGATTAGAGACATGTGCCACCATGCTGAGCTTAGAGTTGTATTAGTGTGAAAAGTACGAGTCTCAGAATTTATGCTGTGTATGTGTGTGTTTGTATGTGTGTTTCTGGGTTGACCTGAACTCAGGACCATGCGTGTGCTAGGCAAGCCCTCTATCGTTGAGCTGCAACCTCTTGTCTGCTTTTATTTTTAGGAAATACTGCCTTAATAGCACACACTTCTTTTTGCTCCCGTCTCTGATGGTGGGTTGTCATCCCGTCCTCTCTCGTCACCTGGGAATGCTTGGTAGAGAGTCCTGTGGAGAAGTCTTTAATGTGTCCACACTCTTAAGGCCTCCTCTCTTCACTGTAGTTTTAATTTGATTGTCTTTTCCAGGTTCATATTGAGATCCACTGAAGTCCATCCCCTCCTGACAAAGGCATCACCGTAGGCTCACAACCGCAGAGGACACAGAGCATGAGGGACAGAACAGGGACCCTCGGCGCCTGCACGGCCAAAGCGAAGGGGCAGGCAGGAGAGGACTGGGACAGGCGGCAGCGCAGCCTGGAGAGGGGCGCGCAGAAGGGGAGCGTTCGCCGTGCAGATCCCCTTTCCCCGCTGAACGCTCCCGTGGCTGACGGAGATGGGAACTCCCAGAGTGGGGTGCTGGCCTCGGAAACGGAAGGTGGTCTGAGCGAGGCTGGCCGCCTGCTTCCCACTGGCGACAGGGCTCTTCTATATCTGAAGGGATCCATGGGAAGAAATTCAGCCCTGGCAGTGGTTCCCAGCAAGGCTGCGGGTCTGTCCCCTGTCCCTGCATCTGTCCCGCTGGAAGAGTGTTTTGCTGCGCTGTCCTGTGGCGTCAGGGAAGCTCTGCAGAGGGACTGGCCAGGAAGAGGCCCCGGAGCCGCGGACAGCCACACAGGACAGTGTTCCAGCAGAGGGCCGCGGGCATCAGCGTGGCCAGGCCCCTCGCAACTGTGGGAAGCGGGAGTTTGCAAGGGTGAACCGCTAAGGGCTTTTCCGGAGGGCCCAGGCTCTGAGCTGGAACTGCCCCACCTGTGTTCCCCACTGCCTGAGGCGCTGCACGCCCGTCCACAAGGCCTCCTGAGGGATGCGACGAGACGTGACCACCGCGACCAGCGCAAGCCCGTGCGTTCAGAGCAGACAGCAGAGTACAGGAACATGCTTGCGAGTGTAAATTGTACCTCAAATGGTCTGGGGTTGTTGGCTCTATGACCTTTGAAGTTAGCAAATCCCATAGGCCATAGTTAAGGTACAAGCAGAACAATAAAAACAATAGCTTCAATTTTAAAACTTGTCTTAGGATGATTTTTGTACATTAAGTCTGGGTGCAAACAGACAGCGTAGCCATTCAGTTCCTGCTTTGGTTTGCACAGGTGGTCGGACTCATAAAGTACAAGTCTAGTGTAAGCTCGCTAAAAGCTGGGTGATGCAGAAGGAAATTTTTGAGCTTGTTTTAAATTGTGCTTGAAAGACCACAAAGAATTGGGAAACCCTTTGAGGAGATTATTGATATACCCAGTATAACATCAGCTGAGAACATGGCTTACCACCAAGTTCTTTGTCTCCCATCCCCAACCTAAAGGGCTACTGTCCCAGACACTGTCTCTTTGGCTGTCCCTGTCACCTAATGGAAGTGGATATTTGTAAAATTTACCTGCTGTACTTTTACGAAGCCTTGCTGAGTTCATGGTGAGCTATTACTATTTCTGCATTTTGTACAATAATTTTGGTCTGCAGCAAAATTTGATTTGTCACACTCTTTTCTTTCTACTTGAAATGCAGCTTCAATGGAAGCTCTATGGTGAAAGTTGCAATATTAAATTTAGAATAATCTTCTCAAACTAGGAGTCCTAGCAGTGTTACCCTAAGTAAAAAGGCGCTTCACTCTACCGTAGCTCAGATATGGAGAGGCAAATCATGTATTTTCCCTTGCAAAAGTTCCCCAGATCTACGGAGTTGAGGTCTCTTTTACACTAAGATTTTTCTAAAGTAACTTGTTTATTGATAACTTTAATAAAGGTCACTTAAGAGTGTAAGTTTTTAAGGACTCCCAGAGTGAAGCTTAAAACAGTCATTTTGGGAATGATTGCATATATCAGTTTATATCGTGTGTTAAATTACTATGCTATGTGCTATTTTAGTGTTTTGGGAAAATGGAGAATAAAATCTGTTCTTTAGCATAATAAATACGTCTTATTTTAATGTGCGTACTCTTGTTTTTTGTCTTTTTATTGATGTCATCTTCCTAATACTTACACATCTTTTTTTTGGTACGGAGGATTGAACTCCCAGGGTCTTCAGACTGAGCTACATCCCCAGTGCTTTTTTGAGTCAAGAGTCTTGCTGTGTTGCCCTGGGGGGACTTGAACTTTTGATCTTCCTGCCTCAGCCTCCCAAAGTGCTGGGATTACAGGGGCATGGCACTGTGCCCGGCTTCCTTACACATCTTTTAGCACCAGGCAAAGTGGGTTCCTGACACACAAGACCAGAAGCACAGCTCAAAAAACAGACTGTCAGGTGTGATCTGAACTACATAGTGAATTCAAGGCCAGCCTGAAGTACATAGTGAGACCCTGTCTCCACCAAAAAGCAAACCAAACCACACCAAATGCAAAGGCCAGACTGGACGCCACACGCTTTCTCTCAGGATAAAATTGAGGAGTGTGTGTGTGCCTGTCGGTGGTGTGCATGGCACCCTTGGAGAGCGGCTGCTTCTAGCCCGGCCAAGTGACACCATCTCAATTGAGCAATCTCCCTGTGCTGTCACTGATGCATTATGAAATGAGATGGGGACACAAATGTTTTAAAATGGGAACTGGTTTTTTGTCAAGAACTCTTCTTTTTTTTTTTAAATTTTGGGATGGAAGTTTCCATGACTTGTGCACTGTTTTATTTCTTTTGTAAATTGCAAGTATATAAATGTTCGATTCATTGCTAAGAAAAAGTACAGCATGGGCTGGGGATTTAGCTCCGTGATGATAGTGCTTGAATTCTAAGCACAAGGCGCTGAGTTCCATTCCCAGCAGCGAAAAAAAAAAAAAGAAAAAGTACAGCGTTTCCTGTTTGTACCAAATGTTGGGAAATGGGAAATGTTTTCATTCGGCTGTTTTAGAAGAACGTGTTTTCTAAAGGTGATCTTGAAGGAAAGTGCACATTTTTTTTAGATTTGTTTTGTACAGATGAAGTTCACAACAGTTTTTCCCTTCGGTGTTGAACTGGTTTCCTGTTTTAAGATGCCTTGTAGAAAGTTCTAGGGAGAAACTGATGATAAATGTGCCTATCAAGTTTTAGGACTGCAAAAGAAGGCTGCTTACGCAGGTGTGGTGGTGCATGCCTAAAATCTCAGCACTTGGGAGGCCGAGGCAGGAGGATCCCCGTGAGTTTGAGGCCAGCCTGGGCTATGTAACGAATTCAAGGCCAGATTGAATTACAGAGTGAGATGCTGTCTCAAAAAACAAAAACAAAAGGCCACTTAAACTTTTATTTTTGAGATGATTAGTATAGAAAGATTTTCTTAAACTGGGCGTGGTGGCCCCTACCTGTAATCTCAGCACTTCGGAGTCTGAGGCAGAAGGATTGCAGCAAGTTTGAGGCCAGTCTGGGCTACGTAGCAAGATCCTGTGTCATTAAAGCAAAACAAAACAAAAATATATGCATGTTTTCACTCATTTTAAAAGAACAACAGTTCTTAAATTTATATGCTTTCCACCATTCTGCCCTTAAAGGTTCTGCACACTCATTTTAAATTTAGAAACAATACATAATACAAAGTATTGGTTATCACTTTTGAAAATGGTACTCTTTTTTTTGTGGTACAGAATGAAGTCTTGAAATCATTGTAGAAGTTGCAAACCTGTGGTGAATAAAGAGTAAATTAAGAAACTTGTATTTAAGTAGAAGATTATTATTATTATTTTATTATTTTCTGGTGCTGGGGATCGAACTCAGGGCCTTGTGCTTGGTAGGCTAGGACTCTACCACTCAGCTAAATCTCCAATCCAAATAGAAATTCTTATATGACCATTGATTTTATAAATAGGGTGTGAAACAGTTTAGTGTAAACCCCTGTGTGTTCTGAAATTCAGACAGACTTTCCCCATGAAGAAGGATAATGAGTCATTTATAGGTTAAATGGATGTGTGGTAATGTTAAGTAAATCGGAGACACAAGTTTAAGTATTTCGTAGTTTCTCTTACTTGAGAAACCCGAAGTATAAAGAAGGAACAGAATAAAAGATAATAGGAAACATAAATCTTTTGCAAAGAGGAGTAGGACCAAAACATGGAGAGAGGTTTGGGGAAGAAGGAAAAGAAGGCGTGTTATGTACAGGTACCGATTCCCCACAATGAAGGTAACCATGTTCAACCACATGGACTATAAAACTTTAAAAAATAAAGCCATTTTCTGTAATTTGATACCAAATGAGAAGTTTATTGTAGAATTCTTTCTGCATATTTCATTGATAATAAGTTTTTCTTTTTAAACTTCCTGAGCAGAAAAATAGGAGTAAGGGTGCCCCTGAACTGTGTTTGTGAACGTGGGGCTGGATGTTGCCTGTCTACATGGGCGAGTACCACTGCCGTTGAGTGGACTCTGATAATCCATGTAACAGAATACTTGACACTAGAAGCCTAAATTCTAACTCTTATACATGAGTTTAGTGGCTGCTTGCACTTAACTCCCCTTTGCTTCCAATTTGTTAATTTTTTGGCCCATTTTTTTTTCCATAACTGATGCTGGGTTGGGTGGTGCATGCCTAGAATCCCAGCATTCTGTAAGGCTCAGGCAGGAGAATCTTAAATTCAAGCCCAGCCTCAATAGTAAGACCATGTATGAAAAAGTAAAAGCGCTAGTCTTGTAGCTCGGTGTGAAGGCTCTGGGTTCAACCCCTAGTACTGGAAAAAAATTGATGAGATGAATTACAGAGGCTTCTGTTTTCCTTTACTTTCCAAACTCCCCATTGTTCATGGAGAGCTGCTTTATTTGTACAATGAAAAACTTGGAAAATATTTCCTAAGTGCTTTCTTAGAAAAGATAAACTTCATAAGATCAACCTGTCATTTTTCTGAAATAAAGAGTATTGCTTTCTTAGAGCACAGGAAGACTTTTTTTTCAATACTGGAAACTGAACCCAGGACCTTTGCACTGACCACATCCCCAAACCCCTTTTTAATTTAAGATACAATCTCACTAAACTCACTCAGGCTGGACTTGGACTTGCCAAGATTCTCCTGCCTCAGCCTCACAGAGTGTTGGGATTACAGGTGTGTGCCATCCTCCTAGCTTTGATTGTGTTTTTGAGTAGATTGTGGTTATTTTAGGAGGTTGTGTTGGGCTGGGGACCTAACTCAGTGGTTAGAGTGCTTTCCTTGCAAGCACAAGGCCCTGAGTTCTAGCCCCAGCACCGGGAAAAAAAAAAAAAGGGAAAGGAGGGGAACAAAAAAAAATTGTTTTACAATGTAGCCAAGTAGTAGAGTGTGTGCTTAGTAGGCATAAGCCCTGGATTCAATTCTCAGCACTCCCCCAGAAATGTTTAGGTGCATAATGTAAAAGTTTTCTGGGGCCGGGTGTGGTGGGGCATGCCTGTAGTCCCAGCACTTGGGAGGCTGAGGCAGGAAGATCACTACAAGTTTGAGGCCATCCTGGGCTACATAGTGAGTTCAAGGCCAGCCTCAACTACCTAGTGAGAACTAAAGAAATCATTTAAAAAAGAAAAAAAAAAAGGGATTGGGGATTGAGCTGAAGTGGTAGGGTGCTTGCCTAGTAAACACAGGCCCTGAGTTTGATCCCCAGCAGCCCCCCTCAAAAATTTTCTGTATCTCACCCCAGTATTGGCAGAGTGGTATTCTCCAATTAACTGTTTAATGCTTTCAGTTTGTGAGGGGAGCAGACTTCATCTGTTTTCCCCTTCTTCTGTCTGCCTACTAAGAGTTCTGACTCTGCTATCCGAAGATAAATAATAGCCAGGCATGATGGTACACATCTGTGGTCCTCAACTGGGAGGCTGAGGCAGGAGGATTGCTAAGATTGAGCCCTGTCTGGGCGACTTAGTGACTTAGTGAGACCCTGTCTCAAAGTAAAAAGGATGGGGATGTAGCTCGGTTGGAGAAGTCTTGCCGGTATGTAGGAGGCCCTGTGTTCAGTCCCTAGTAGCACACACACACACAGATAAAAGTTGGTACATTTGGAATTTCAGCTTCTGTCTCTTTCCAACATGAAGGATTCTTAACCAGCTACCTCCCTTGATTCCATGTAAACACATTAGATTTGAATTGAATGTATTATATATGTTCATGTTTCTCTTTTTTCCTTGAATTTGTCAGACTGTGTCTGAATACGGGTTCCGGGAGATCAGACTGAGACCCTAACTCCTTTTTTGGTCACACTGTGTATTGAACCCAGACCCTTCGTGCTCAGCTACATCCCCAGGACTTCTTAATTTTATTTTGAGTCAGGGTCTTGCTAAGTGGCCTGGGCTGAGCTCGAAAACTGTCCTCCTTCCTCAGCCTCCCGATCGCTAGCACTATAGGCGTGGGTCACCCTGCCCAAGTGCCCTTTCCCCCTTTTTACAAAGACTCCCTTCATTTGTGTGGTATGTACTGTAGCAAAACTGACTTCCAATTTTCTGTCAGGCTCCTGTCCAGAGCAATGAATGGGTGAGTCTTTCAGCCACAAAAGTGGTAGAAGGTCGAGATTCAGCTTCCAGACCTAACCTTGACCATGTGTGAGTCTGGCTCTTCCCTACTCGCTCTTGTAACAGATGGCAGCTTTGGTTTTGATTTGTTGGGAGAAAGAAGGAGAACTCACAAAAAGGATGAAGCTGTATGTAAGAGTCGTAGAGACCGTGGTGCCTGCCTAAGCGCTGTCTAGGGTTTAAATCCTGTGGCTGTCTCCTTTCTCATGGGGAAAAGCACACGACCTTTTCCATAGTCTGACTGCATTGATACATTCAGATATTGGCGTAACTAAAGAACTCCCCCTTAAAAAAAACAATATAGGGCTTTAAAAATGTAATGCTTATTTTTGAAGCTATGCGAACATTGGCGTGTGTGTGTGTGTGTGTGTGTGTGTGTGTGTGTGTGTGTGTATTTAAGACAGGGACTTGCTGTGTAGATCTGGCACGAACTCTTGGGGATCCTCCTGCCTCAGCCTCCTGAGTGCTGGGATTACAGGCATGTGTCACCATGTCTAGCTGTTGTTTTGTTTTCTGGTACTGAGGATTGAAGCCAAGACCTCACTGAGCTACATCTTCAATCCTTTTTTTTTTTTTTTTTTTTTTTTTTTTTTTTTTTTTTTTTTAGACAGAGTCTCACTAAGTCTCTAAATTGCCCAGGCTGGGGTCCAACTCGAGATCCTCCTGCCTCAGCCTCCCAGAGTGCTGGGATGACAGGTATACATCATGGTACCCCAGCTGGATGTGGTGTTTTATGTTGGCCAACGAGGTTAAGTGTCTGAGAATGTGTATTAGTCGCTTTATGGAGTGACCTTTATGTTAATGGGAAAATTTTGTTTCAATGGAAAATTCTCACCTCCCTCTGAAGGTGAATCTAGAAACGTGCCTCAGTAGATAGGATGCTATTGTGGGACTGTGTGGGACAGACAGAGATAATGTCTGTAACTGCTTAACTTGGGGGAAATTGGTGGTTGGAAAGCAGCCCCGTGTCTGTGCATGCGAAGCTCACACTTGCCACAAGAGGGCGCAACATGCTCACATAGGGAGGTTGAGCCTTTGGGAAGGCCTGATGTTTTCTAGCTATTTTAGTTTATTCAAATTCTTAAGCAAAAAATAAATGTAAAAATGCTGGACTTAACCCATGTCAGTGTAGTTTGTTACCTGTGTTAGAAAAAGTAAAATGTGCACTTCTTTGTTTTTATATTGTGATCATTATTATTTTGAGTGATGGGGATTGAACCCAGGGCTTTGTGCATGCTAAATAACCACTGAGCTGTACCCCAATCCATCCATTTAAAAAAATTTTTTATTTTAATGGTACATTTTAGATATACATAGTGATAACGTTCACAATAGGGAGTTTGTACCAGTACATGATATATCTTGCTGCTTTTTCTTCCCCCATTCCCCTCCCCTCCCTTTACTCCCTCCTCCCTCCTTATTTACAAAAGCTTTGTTTCCATTTTTTCCTTCTATTCTTTTTTCTTTTGTCCCTTCATTCCTTTCCCCCACCCCCCTGTTCCCCTTCCTATTTGAACAATTTCTTCCCATTCCCAATATAATACATTTTAGTCCTTATTTGCACTTTATATTTCTCACACCAGAGAAACTATGTGGTATTTAAACATGTGTGTCTGATTTATTTCACTTAAGAATATGGTCTCAAGATGCATCCATTTACCTAGAAATATCTCAAGCTTCTCATTCTTTATGGCAGAGTAGTACTCCATTGTATAGAAAAACCACATTTTCTTTATCCATTCATCAGTTGATTGGCCTTTTGGGCTATTTCCAAGATTTGGTTATTACAAACTGTGCTGCTATAAACATGGGTGTGCATATATCGCTGTGGTATATTGTTTTTAATTCTTTCAGGAAAATCTAAGAAGGGGGATACCTGGGTCAAATGGAACCTCTAGTCCTAGTTTTTTGAGGACTTTCCACACTGATTTTCATAGTGGTTAGACCAGCCTATACTTCCAACAACAGTGGAGAAGTGTTCCTTTTTCCCCCCCGCAGCCCTCCCAGCATTTGTTATTGGCTGACTTGGTGATAATAGCTGTTCTTTGTGGAGTGAGATGGAATCTTAGTGGTGTTTTAATTTGCATCTCTTGAATGACCAGTGATGTTAAACATTTTTTCATATGTTTATTTGCTTTTTCTACTTCTTCATTTGAGAAGTGTCTATTCATTCTGCCCATTTTTGGATTGGGTCTTTAAATTTCGGGGGTCTAATTTTTTTGCATTCTTTATATGTTCGAGATGTTAGTCCTTTGTTGGACGAATAGCTGGCAAAACTTTTTTCTCATTCTGTGGGTTGTCTCTTCACTCTGTTGGTCGTTTCTTTTGCTGCGCGAAAGCTTTTCAGTAAGATGAGATCCCAGTTGTTGATTCTTTGTGATACTTTCTGGGCAACGGGGGCTTTTTTCATAAAGTCTTTGCCTACACCTATGTCTTCAAGAGTTCTACCTATTCTGTCTTCCAGCAGATTAGTGTTTCTGCTTTAATATTTAGGCTTTTTTTTTTTTTTTTGTGCTGGGGATCAAACTCAGGGCCTTGCACTTGCTAGGCAAGCGAACTCCCACTGAGCTAAATCCCCAGCCCCTATAATGAAATATTCTTAAAGTGTGGTTATCTATTACAAGGCTGGGAACTGCTGCTGTTCCATAATATCAGTGAATTATTGCTCTTTTTGATGCATCTTTGTAAAAGATCTATCAGGGAAATTTAAGAAATACATTGGGCTAATAGAATATATATAAATAGCTTGCATGCTATTTCATGTCTTAGAGATGTTTTGAGTATCATGTAGGACTTACTACAATGAAGCTGCTTGTTTGGATAAACTCTAGGCTTTGTCTTCATTAGATATTTATGTTTTATTTCTGTTATAGAAGAATGACTAGGATAGTACTCCCTCTTTCATGCTTAGCTCCCATGTGCAACATTCAAAGTCCTCATATATTTTTGAGATTACAGAACTGGGCTGGGATTTAGCTCAGCGGTTAGAGTGCTTGCCTCACAAACACAAGGCCCTGAGTTCGATCCCCAGCGCCAAAAAAAAAAAAAAAAAAAAAGATGACAGAATCTCGTATGAGTTGATTATAGAACTCATATCTTGCCAGTTTGTGGTGGTGCATGCCTGCAATCCCAACACTCTGAGAGGCTGAGGCAGGAGGATCGCGAGTTCAAACCCAGTCTGGGCAACCTAGCAACTTAGCAAGACGCTGTCTCAAAATAAAAACTAAAAAGAGGCTGGGGATGTAGCTCAATGTAAAAGTACCACACACACACACACACACACACACACACACAGACACAGTCATTGTGTTATCAAGCTTCTGTTTTATGTGTACATTTCCATCCCCTTACATTACTTTATGTTTGGAAACTTCGAGTTTCTCTCTTCTACTTCTTATTAAAATATATGAAAGGTTGATGATCTATAGTGAATCTACTGTTTAAAGCTCACATCCTTTTTTTTTTTTTTCTTTGGTGGTGCCAGGGACTGAACTCAGGGATGGGCACATGCTAGGCCAGCGCTCTACCACTGAGCCACATCCCAGCCCTGTATAATCCTCATGTCATCATTCTCACGGCTCTCTTCATAGTTGCTGCTGATTGAAGATAGTTTTATTAAAAAGAGAAATTGGCAAGAATGGCATAAGAACATTTCATTTGCCATCATGGACCTGGCCATCTTAATACCCCACAGTGGCTACTGCAGTAGCTTTTAAACCCATGTGACTGCTTAAATTTTACATTAATTTTTAATTTTTTTTTTTTTTGATGCAGGGGATCGAACTCAGGGCCTAGTGCTTGCAAGGCAAGCACTCTAACCACTGAGCTAAATCCCGAGCCCTTATATTAATTTTTTAAATTGACAAGTAAAAGTTGTATATACTTATTGAGTAAAACAACTTACATCTAAATTACATGAAATTTAAAATTTAGTTCCCCAGCCAGACGTAGTGTCACATGCCCGTAAATCCCAACACTCTGGGAGGCTGAGGCAGGAGGATCATAATTTGGAGCCCACGCTGGACAGTTTAGCAAATTAGTGAGACCCTGTCTCAAAAAACATGGGCTAGGGAAGTAATTTAGTGCAAAGGCCCCAGGTTCAATCCCCAGTACTGCCATAAATAAACAATAAAAAAATAAGATTTAGTTCCTCTCTCACATTAGCAGTTTGCAGCTGGTTATTACTGTATAGTACGAGTGCAGGTGGAGAATACTCCCATCGTAACAGCTCGCTCTCCTGTCCGACAGGTTAGTCTCGTGTAGACCTACTTGGGACAATTTTACCTCTTCCGGGTTATGAATTTAAATGCTGGGGCCTTGCACATGCGCAGCAGGAGCTCAGTCACTGCGCTCCCCCACCCCCCACTCCTGTGTCTTGGCATCTTCTGTAGCTGATGGATGGAACGTGCGCTTTGGGGCAGAGCAGAGTGGATAACTTCAGCACACTCAGGAAACACACTCAGGTTTAAAGCTTGGCCGTGGTGATGAGACAGCTCATGGAACTTGGGATGACCCGTGAGAACGTTCTGTACCGTCCCCTCTCCAGGGTCACTGGGGCCTCCGGAAGTGACAGCGGATGCCTGAGGCCTGGGGCGTCTTAGAAAGCATCTGTACCCCTGAAACTGCGGCCTCACTGAGGAGCCCTTGAGCGCCTTCCAGATCCGGACTGGACGTGGCCTCCCCCTCATTGCCGCCGACGTTGTCTCTTTTCCCAAAAATAGGATTTGGAACTTATTCTCTCTGTGACATAATGCATTTTACAGTCACAGGCAGGAAGTGAATGCCTTCCTCCAGGGCTTCTGAAGTTCCCTGGAGATGGTCTGGGCAGGGTATTTCTTTTCCTCCCTCGGCGATTTTCTTAGGTCTGGAAGCAGAATATGCTTTTCCAAAGTGTCCTGTAAAAGAAATTAGGCTAGCTGGGTGTGTTGGTGTACGCCTATAATCCTGGCACTTTGGGAGGCTGAGGCAGGAGGATTGCCAAATTCACACCTTCTCCTGGGCAATTTAGTGACTTAGACCCTGCTTTAAAATGTTAAAAGGGGCTGGAGATTTAGCTCAGTGGTTAGAGTGCTTGCCTTGCAAGTGCAAGGCCCTGAGTTCGATCCCCAGAACCAAAAAAAAAAAAAAAAAAAAAAAAAAAAAATTAAAAAATTTACAAAGGGCTGGGGAGGTAGCTCTGCGAAGGCCCTGGGCTCCACCTCCAGTATTGAAAAATAATAATAATAAAAAAAACAGCTGGTTAGAGTTGGATGCTCTCGGATGCTCTGCTTCATAAACAAAGTACAGACAAATATTAGTAATGATGTTTCCCGTCTGCTTGGACACTGAATTGGGCTCCGTGGGACTCATAAAACAGAGAGATTGTCTCACTGGGGAGACACACTCATTTCCTTGAAATGATTAGAGGAGGCGACAGCATTTGGCTGGGTGACCTCCCGTACGAGTGAGGGCTGCACAGCAGACTGAAGCAGGCCGGCCAGGCTGGAACTACTCTGCCGGAGGGATTGTGGCTTTCCAGAGGATGTCTCTATTTTATTGTGACTGTGTGCCAGACTCTGTGAAAAAACAGATGAGTGAGACAGCAGTTGATCTCAAGCACACGCAAGTCTGGGAAGTAAGTTGACCCCCCCGCTGTCATGATCATGGAGGAGCTGGGAAATGTCCAGGGCTTGGAAGTAACTCTCACACACCTGCCAGCGACAGTACTTCAGCTGCTCGTGTGGAGCCCCATTTCAGCCGTGGCTAGCTGGCTCATGGAGGTTTCTTGAGGAGCTACCATGTGCTGGGCAGGCCCACACAATGAGCTGAGGCTTGTGAGATAAGCATTTGAGATCCAGTGCCAGACTGGAGAGGTGCGATTTCACCAGCCCTCCTGGGACTTGACCTTCCTGTATGTAGCGTCAGACACCTCCACCCTGCCCTGGTCGAAGATCTACCCAGCCACGTTCTTCTCTGCCCTGTATGCGCAGGCAGACTACGGCCACTGTGGTCTTGATGGCCTGCTCAAGTAGCCCGGACCAGGCTCCTCCCCTTTGTGGCTGTGGCCTCACCCTTTTCGGCCCTGAGTCCCCAAAGCAGCTTTCCCACCTCCTTGGTGCTGAGCCCAAGAAAGAACCTTATCGTCACCACCCAATTGTTTCAAACAAACAAAATGTGGAAACACCCCGAGAATAAGAAAGGAAGAGTCTGGCTTTGCTTTGCTGCTTGGAGTAATTCATTTAAAATTCTACTGTTAAGTAAAACCCCAGCTCCTTAAGATGACAAACAGGGAAAATCCACATTAATTGAGTTTGCTATTAAGTGGGTGTTTTTCTACCAAATTGAACAGCAAATTATTGGGAAGACTTAGAGTGCAAATGAAACTGTTCTAGGCAGTGGTGACGGGACCATTCAACGCCCCAACTCTGGCTGCCTGGGGAGGCTGCCCCGATGCTTTTGCTGGAGACTTCCCAGGCTGTGTAGTCAGCCTGGCTCCATGACCCCCTGCCTCCCCTGGGAGCAGACTGCCCCTCACCTTTGTTTCAGTAGTACTGGGAATTGAACCCAGGGCCATCACACTGAGCTATAGCTCCAGGCCTTTCTAAAAATTTCTTATTTTGGGATGGGATTTCTCTAAACTGCCTAGGCTGGCACTAAGCTTGCAATCCTCCTGCCTCATCCTCCCAGAGTGCTGGAATTACTGGACTGGACCACTGTGCCTGCCTTAGACTGGCCCCTTTTTTTCCTCTCTCTTCCATCTTTATGGGATGTGGCCTGCTTTTCCTTTTTAGCCCAAGCTGCCAGCACCAACCTTTATTTATTGGGGTTCCCCTTCATCAGAACATATAGTTTCCCCAGATTCTTGTGACCCCCAGTGATGAGTAAGTGCTCATCCTGATAAAGGCCTCACTTTAATTATTATGAAGAGAACAAAGAAAGGAGATAGTAAGAAAGAAATATGAGAATGGGGGCTTTAGTGGTTGATGGGTGCAGTTTCCACTTGGGCAGATGAACACGTTCTAGACAACATTGTCAGAGTGCTTAGTGCCTCTGAGCTAGACACTGACACTTAAAAACAGTAGATTTTAGCTGAGCGTGGTGGTGTGCACCTGTAATCCTAGCACTGAGTGGGGCTGAGGCA
The DNA here is from genome assembly GCA_004026905.1 of Hystrix cristata. Classification (NCBI taxonomy): domain Eukaryota; kingdom Metazoa; phylum Chordata; class Mammalia; order Rodentia; family Hystricidae; genus Hystrix; species Hystrix cristata. The sequence continues at coordinate 11,720 of PVJO010012925.1, read as the reverse complement.
CCAAGACTGCAAGTTCAAGTCCCACCAGAAAAACTTGGCAAGACCCCGTCTCAAAATTTAAAGGAGGGATTGAGCATATAGCTCAGTAGTAGAGCACCCCTGGATTTGATCCATAGTACCACAAAATGGTAGGTTTTTATGTGTACTGGTCAGCTTTTGTTACTATAACAAAATACCCAAGGCAAGCTACGTAGGAGGAAAGTGTTCTGCAGCTCATAGTTCTGGAGCTTCCCTGACATGGGCTCAGTTCTGGTGAGGGCTGTCTTGGTCATGTCCTATCATGGCAGGTGGCAATGGTGACAGCAGCTACAGGGACAAGTGGTGAGTTCTCCATCTAGAAAGCCAGAGATGTTCTGCGGTACTAGGGATGGAACCCAGGGCCTATGCACTGAGCTGCATCCCCACTCCTTTTTGAAATTTTGAGTCAGGATCTTGCTGAGTCATTAAGTTGCCCAGATGAGGCTCAGACTTTCACTTTCCTGCCTCAGCCTCCGAGAGTGCTGAGATTACAGGCATGCACCACCATGGCCAATACAGTCTCAGATCTTTATAACAATCCTCTCATAAAGACTACTTTAACCCTTCTGAGATCAGAACTGCCGGTGACCCAAAGACACCCCCCCCCACTGGCCATAGTTCTCAAGGGTTCCACCTCCCCACTACTGTTGATGTAGGAGATAGGGCATGGCAAGCTGGTGGGGAAATGAGTGGGACCTGCCAATCACAAGATCCCAGTGCAACTTAAGGACCTATATGTAGAACTTCTCACAAGCTCCCACCAGATGTGGATGGCATCAAAGAAGACCGGATGCCACAGGGAGCTGCTATCATGTGTGAATTTCCACCATAGCCTGCACTGCATTTCTAAGATGCTGTGTGTACTTTTATTTTTGCTTTTACTCTCTTTTTCTCTTTGTTTGGCCCAAGTTCGCTCTGCAGAGCTGGTTTCTTCCATGCCCATTCACCCTGCACTTTTCAGATAAACTTCTTGACACTGTTATTGTCTTGTTTCAGCCAATTCTTTGTTCAAGACAAGAAGGACCTGGAATACTTTTGATTGGCGAGCCATTACTCAAGGAACTACCTGATAACACTGTTACCCTAGAGGCCAAGTTTCCAATGCATGGGCCCTTGTGGGACAAGCCACGTTCAAATAGCATGTGCTCTTTTTATTATGATAAAAAAGTTAAGGAGATAATAAATGGGTCGAGGTCTTGTGATGACGTGCTGCCTGACCCAGGCTTCCTTTATGGAAAGTCTGTCTGTCTGTCTGTCTGTCTCTCTCCCTCCTTCCCTCTCTCCTTCCCTCTCTCCTTCCCTCTCTCCCTCTCTTTCTTCTTTCCTCCTTCTCCTCTCTTCCTGAGGATGGGGCTCCTCTGTCCTCTTCCCACTCTGCTTCCTTAATTGTAGATCTTCACTGTCTGTCATGAGCCAAATATTTGTATCCACCAAATCCATATGTTGAAGCTCTGACCCCCATCATGAAAGTATTTGGAGGTGGGGCCTTGGAAAGCTAATTAGCTGTAGATGGGGTACTGGGAGTGGAGCCCCAAGGATGGGATTGGCGTCCTTCTAGGTGGTGGGAAGGACTCCAGCTTGCACACTCTTTCTGCGGCGTGATCACCCCGCAGGAAGGAAGACATCTCTAAGGCAAGAGGAGGTCCTCGTTAGGGCCAGAATCGGCAAGCCCTTTGACCTCGGCATTTCCAGCAGCCGAACTGAGAAGTGAATGTCTTTCTTCAGCCTGGTAGTCTGTGACATTTAGTTGTAGCAGCTGGAACAGACTAAGACTACCCAGCCCTCCTGCGGAGTTCACTGATCACAATGTCTGCAGGCCTGTGGCTGCCATCTCAAAGCTCTCCGGTTCTCAAAGTACAGGGCATCTAAGGGACCCTTTCATGACCCAAAGACCTCCCAGGAGATGCCACCTCTTAAACACTCTTCCACCTACCACGAATGCCACCCAGGAGACCTACCCTCCCACACAGGACACTTGGGGACAAACCACGTCCAAGCCATAGCATATGAGTTGCCACACGAAAGCCAAGACTCTCAGTGCCCGCCTTGTTGCCACAGAGGCCAGTGGAGGAGGGTCACAAAGAAAAACAGTTGCACAGACTTGGGGGTGAGATCTGCTCAACACTCACCCGAAGATTATTAAACAGTCCGCGCATAGGTTTTTGTTTTATTGTATTTCTTATGGTGCTGGGGATTGAACCTAGGACCTTCTCACTGAGCTACCTCCCCAGTTCTTTTAAAATCTTTTTTATTTTGAGACCAGGTCTCAGTAAGTTTTCTCTGGCAGGGCCTCAACTTACAATCCTCCCTCAGTGCTGGGATGGCGTGCAGGAACCACCATGTCCAGCTGACCATAGTTTTCTTACTTCCAAAATCCAGACTCTACCATCTCCCTCCCAGACTTGATGCAAGGATTGGGAGGATGGAGTGACATCGTCGTCATAGATGCCAAACTGATTTAGTTTCTTTTCCTTCTCTAACTTTGAGGAACAAGGTGACATTTTCAAGTTTATATGAATGCAAACCACTCAGGAAGAGGAAGCGTAGACTGCTGTACTCATCTGCTTTTTCAGCAGGAATGCGGAACAACATATAGGCAAATCTGTAACCAGCTCACGTGAAGAGATGGCCACCAGGGACGTGCAAATCACATCCACAAGGCTAGCTGTAATCAGAGACGTAATAAGTGTTGGAGAGGATGTGGAGAAATTGGAACCCTCAGCAAAGTGGTGCAGCTGCATTGGAAACAGTTTGGCAATTTCTCAAATTGTTAAGCATAAGATTTACCGTATGACACAGACTTTGGCCTCCTGAATATATTCTCAAGAGATTTAGAAACGTATTTCTGCTGTGCATGGTGGTACACACCTGTAATTCTAGCACTCTGGGAGGCCGAGGCAGGAGGATGGCAAATTTGAGACCAGCCTGGGCAACTTAGTGACTTATGGAGACCTGGTCTCAAAAAGTAAAAATGTGCTAGGGATGTAGCTCCATGTGAAGGCCCTAGGTTCAAATTCAGTCCCCAGTACCACTCTAAAAAAAAAAAGGAAACAACTACGATGTCCACCAACCAATGAATGAATAGCAAAATGTAGTGTATCCATTCAATATAATATTATTCAATGTAATGGACTAAGTGTGTACCCCCAGTCCATATGTTGAAACCTACCCCCAGTGTGATGGTCTTAGGAGATGATTAAGTTGTGAAAGTGGAGCCGTTAGAGACGAGGCACAAGAGAGCTGCTTCCAGTCTCTGCCAAGTGTGGATACGATGAGAAGATGGCCATCTGCAAGCCAGAAGAAGGACCCTCACCAGAGCTGGACCATGCTGGGATGCTGATCTTGGACTTTCCACCTCTAAAACTGTGAGAAATAAATTCTTTGTTGTGCAAGCCCCTAGTATACAGAAATTTGGCATAGCAGCCCAAGATGACTAAGAAAAAAGAAAGAAAGGAAGAAAAACGGGCATGGTGATACATGTCTGTAATTCCAGCAGTCTGGGAGGTGGAGGCAAAAGGGTGGAAAGTTTGAGCCCAGCCTGGGCAGCGTAGTGATTGAACAAGGCTGTATCTGAAAATAATACTATAAAATAAAATAAAAAGGGCTAAGGACGTAGCTCAGTACGAAGACCTTGGCTTCGATCCCTAGTACTGGGAAGTACAAATGCGATGAAGAGGGACTGGGAGTACAGCTCGGGGACGGAGCGCTTACCTAGTATTTGTGAAGCTCTGGACTCAAGCCTGCAGAGGAAAAAGCGTAAGGAATGCGGTCCTGATATACATTCCTCACGTGAAACTCAGAAGCATGGAAGTGAAAGAAGCCAGACATGAAGCCACAAAGTGCAAAACTGCCTTTATGTGAAATGTCCACAACAGAACAATCAATAGAAACAGAAAGTAGGGGTTGGGGATTTAGCTCAAGTGGTAGAGCACTTGGGAAGCAAGTGTAAGGCCCTGAGTTTGATCCCCAGCACCACCCCCCACCCCCAAAGAAACACAAAGTAGATTCCTGGTTTCTAGGGCCCAGGGCCGGGTGGGAAGGACAGAGGGGCTGATGACTAAGAGGTCCAGAGTTTCTTTTAGAGGTGATGAAGTGCTCTAAAATTGATCGTGGTGATGTTTGCACAACTCTGTGAATATCCTAAAAGCCACTGGCCTGTGCGCTTTCAATGGACGGATCGTGTAGTACGTGGCTTGTATCTCAATCCAGCCATGTAAGCGTGGCCTGCAACAGCATGTGATGGCCCGTCCTCAGCATGGGGCAAGGCTCGGTTCTAGGCGGGGGCGGCTGCACCAACCCCAGGGGTCATTTGAAAATACCACGGGTGTTTCTGGTTCGCTCAGTGTCGGGAATGGTCTGGGAATTTAGGGAGTGAGAACTGGGGAAGCTAAACAGCCTGCAGGGCTCAGGCCAGTCCAGCACATGCGGAATTGTTTTCCCTACCAACACCCGATTCCCTAGCTCCTCCCCCAACAGAAATCCCTGGCCCGGGAGAGACTTCCTGACATTAACACTACCTCGCTTTCCCAACCTGGGGAATAAATCTCGGTGTCAGGTTCTTTTTCTGTCTCTGTGTGTGTGTGTGTGTGTGTGTGTGTGTGTGTGTGTGTGTGTTTATGTGCAGTATGGGGGATTGAACCTAGGGCTGTCACACTGAGTCACATCCTCAATCCTTTTTTAATTTTTATTTTGAGATGGGGTCTCCCTAAGGTGCCCAGACTGGGTTCCAACTAGCAATCCTCCTGCCTCAGTCTCCCAGAGTGCTGAGATTACAGGAATGTGCAATCATATCCAGCTATTTTGTTGGTTTTGCCCTGTCATCCATTCATTCATTGATTCATTCATTCAGTGGCGCTAGGGATAGAACCCCGGGCCTCCTGCGTGCTAGGCAAGGCACTACCACTGTGTGATTCCCCCAAGCCCTGCATTTAATGTTGACTGGCACATAATTGAGTATGTCTGTGGGTTACAAGGTGACGTTTGGATTCGTGTGTATGTCTACATCAGCTTTGGTCCTTGCAGTGGATCAAACTGAGCCGGGAGTGGATTTGCCCTTCATCCCAGAATGTCCTCACCTTTGGAAGCCTCTGTTGGCTCTGGTGTGTGGCGCGGGGCCTGGCCAAAACTTTAGTATTTGTGGAGGGATTATTTTTAGCCCTTGGGACCAGTTTCGAGGTAACTCATTTGGGTGCTTACACAGTGCTATTTTTTTTTTTTTTAACCAATCATGACTATTTTCAACTGAGTAGAAGTTCTGAGGCAGAAACATTTCCTTTTTAAGTTGGTGTTTCTCTGGCAGTTCTAAAGACTAATCCAAAAGATTAACTAAAATAGCTGGTTGTTAAATAGCTCAAATCTGGGAAATGCAGGCGACACGGCGCTACACTCTGAGTTTCTCAGGATGAGGGAGGGAAGGAAGGGAAGGCTTGTGGTAGGTGTCTATGAATAGTGAATTCCCTGCTGGAACTGAGATTTTTTTTTTAAACCAGAACCCTAACCTTCACCAATGATAAATAGCATGTACCTGACCTCAAACTACATTCCCTGCGAATTTGTTAGTCTTCTAACGAGCTGGAGGTGTAGCTTAGTGGTAGAGCATTTACCTAGAATGTGCAAAGGCTGTGGGCTTAACCCCCATTACCACCAAAAAACAAACAACTAGGGGGTTGGGGATTTAGCTCGAGTAGTAGAGCACTTGCCTAGCAAACACAAGACCGTTAGTTTGATCCCCAGCACCCCAAAAAACAAAACAAAACAAAGTAGTCTTGTAATTTTTTTTTTTTTTTGGTGCCAGAGATTGAACTCAGAGACAAGCTCTCTAACCACTGAGGTAAATCCCCAGCCCCTAGTCTTCTCATTTATTTTGTTTTGTTTTGTGCTGGGGATTGAACTCAGGGCCTTGAGCTTCCTAGGCAAGCACTCTAACCACTGAGCTAAATTCCCAGATTGTAATTTATTTTGAGTGAATGCTGTCTATCAGCTGGTTTAACTCAGTAGGTTTGATCCACTCCCTTTTCTTTTCTTTTTTTTGAGGCAGGGTCTCGCTTTGTAGTTCAGGCTGGCCTTGAACTCACTATGTAGCTCAGGCTGGCCTCAAGCTCATGGAAATTTCCTGCCTCAGCCTCTCTAGTACTGAGATTACAGGTGTGCACCATCACACCTGGCTGTTTGATCTACTTCTGTGTCTTTGGAATCATCCAGCCCCAAGCTTTGTGTGCAGTTTTAGGGATACAGGTCTCAGCTTCCTTTAGCTCCAGTGGCCATAAGCCCAGAGTCTGGCTTTGTTTTCAAAGGTAACAAGTAAAGCCAGGCATGGGGGTGCAGACCTGTAATTCCAGCCCTGAAGAAGACTGAGGCAGGCAGAAAGATGGCAAAATTCAAACCCAGGCTGAACAATTTAGTGAGACTCCGTCTTAAAAAATAAAAATAGAGGTTGAGGATTTAGTTCAGTGGTAGAGCACTTGCCTAGCAAGCCCAAGACCCTGAGTTTGATCCCCGGCACCCCCCAAAAAATAAAAATATAAAAATAGCCAGGAATTTGGCTCAGTGGTACAGTGCCCCTGGATTTGATACCCCAAACCTGAAAAAAAAAGTTACAGGTAAAGGTGATTCCGAACCCAGGTCAGGAAGCTCATCCCATGGAGGAAGATAACTTGTTGAGGAGAAACAGTGGTTTTATTTGGTGGTCAAAAAATGAAGAGAGAACTTTGTTTATAAATAGGAACGATGATGAGGGAGTGAGATAAACTAATAAAGGGGAGGAAAATTCAAATTCTTGAAATTGGTGGAGATCTTCCAGGAACTCAGGTGCCATCTCTTTTTATCCCTTTCTTGGCTTGGTGTTTCCAATCATGGGGGCTAGAGGTGTCTTTAGCCTTCACCTGGGGGAGAGAGCAACTAGGTGAGTATAGGTCAGGTTAGTCTTGCTTGTCCCTCCCCTCCCCTCCCTTCCTTTCCTCTTCCTTTCTCATACTGAGGATTGAACCCAGGGCCTACACACTGAGCTGCATCCCCAGCCTTTGCTTTTTTTTTTTTTTTTTTTTTTTTTTTTTGGTGGTGCTGGGGATCGAACTCAGGGCCTTGAACTTGCTAGGCAAATGCTCTACCACTTGAGCTAAATCCTCAACCCCCCACCCTTTGCTTTTTATTTTGTGATGAGGTCTCACTAAGTCACTGAATTGCCCAAGCTGGGCTTTTACTTGCAGTCCTCCTGCCTCAGCCTCCCAGAGTGCTGGGATCACAGGCATGTGTCACCATGGCTGGCTAGGTTAAACCTATGTTATAGTTTTAGACCAAACATTTCTCAAATGATCAACATCCTCCTTGCGGAGCTGAGTAGGTTCTGACCCAACGATTGAAGCAGCGAAGGAGACAGACACAAAAGAGCAGAGAAACCATTCTTACTCCATTCCAGTCCCCCGCTGGACATCTGTAGGCCCCAGTGAAAGTCAGCGTTGGCAACAAAAGTGGCTTCAAGTACCTGGAAATTAACCTTGGCAGTTGCTATCCTCGTAACTCACACCGTGCAGGTGTTACCTGCAGCAAAGCTAGTGGGAGACTAACAATGTATGGTCAGCTATGTAACCTCCAAAATTAGTGATTTTAAATCACTAAAAACAAGCAACGCTAGAGGGTTTATTTAGGTTTTTTCCTCAGTAATAGAGGAATCAGGGAAGTTGGCTAAGAACAACTCCAGTCTGTGGGGAAATTTTTTTTTTAATTTAGAGAAGACGCCCACTCTTTTTTCTTTTCTTTCTTTCTTTCTTTTTTTTTGTGGGGGGGGTGTTGCTGGGGATCAAACTCAGGCCCTTGTGCTTACTAGGCATGCACTCTGCCACTGAGCTAAATCCCCAACCCCTAAATGACCACTCTTAAAATAATGCTAAGTGAAATAAGCCGGACACAAGAGGACAAAGCTTGTATGACTCCACTTCTATGAAGTCCTTAAAGTAGTCACAGTCATAAAGAGAAAGTAGAGACTGGGGTCAGGTGGCACACACCTGTAATCCCCACGCTCTGGGAGGCTGAGGCAGGAGGATCATATCTTCAAATTCAGCCTGGGCAACTTAGCAAGTTAGTAAGACTCAGTCTCAAAAAAATTTTTGAAAAAAGCCCCAGGCTCGATCCCCAGTACCACAAATAAAATAGAATGAAATAGTGTTAATCATGAGGGTTAGTGTGGAGGATTGCAGGTGCTAACGTATGCAAAGATCTGTGTCCTGCGCCCCGCTCGCGGTAGGCACTCCACAGATACTAGATACAACTGGTACTGTAATCATTGCCTACGGGAGAGCTTGAATTCATTGACACACTCGTTACTAACAGATTAAAAATAACGGCTCTAATCATGTGGGGACTTTCCTTTTTTCTTTTCTAGATGGCAGTCTAGTTAAAATCTAGATGCAAAACTGATTCTTTGCTGCGGGTATAAGTCAGTGGTAGAGAGCACAGGGCGCTGGATTGCTTCCCAGCATTATAAAAAAGCAATTGAACAAACGAACTGCCAGCCCAGGGTTGCTGATCCCAAATGCAGGTGTTCTTGTTTTGTTTTTTGCAGCTCTGGGGACTGAACTCAGAGCTAGAGCCCAGCACACAGGGTCTCACTAAATTGCTAAATTGCCTGGACTGGGCTCAAACTGGTGATCCTCCTGCCTCAGCCTCCCAGACTAACTGGAATCACAGGCATGTGCCACCACGCCTGGGTGGGTGTTAAATACTATGTGTGTGCATTGGGTAAGTGTCACTTAATGGCTGAAATTCAAATCTGCTTATCGGCAGCAACACAGCAGTGGCGGTTAAAGAAAAAATACTCTAAAGGGATGATTCATGATAAGTGGTTAAGAATGAGAACCCGAAGTATGTGAAATATGTTCTACACATAAAGATTTTCAAAGGGAAGAATAAAAACCTAATATACTTGATGAGCCAGTGATATCTGGGTGCTTTGATAGGTCTCGAGTGGGTGTGGTTCTCCCACTGGCCCCGGGCAGCCACCCGGCCCCACCCCTCGCCCGTCTTGGTCAGTTAGGGCTGAAGGTTTAAAGTCACCGAATTTATCCTTGAGTCCAGGCGTGGAACCCGAAAGCTACTTAAAATGGCACTTGTGTTCTTAGGCAGGTGATTAGCGTCTAAACTTTCTATTTACTGGAGTTTGGGCCTTTCAGCTTTCTCATTTTCCAGCTATATTGCAGTATGATTTAACCAGCTACGTTTGCAAATAGAACTTTAACGAGCTATCAGTATGATCAGCCTGCCATCATTTCCATTTTGCATTTCAAATGACACTAGGGAAGTTGGGAGAAATTAATTGGAATTAAGCTTTAGTGTCTGATAGAGTTATTTAGGGCCAAAGGCGTGAGTTTAATTTCAGTTTGGGAGGCCTGGAGTAGAAGCATATGTGTTCCTTAAGCAAGTTGTTTTTTTTCCTAGACTATAATCTTTTCCCACTATCTTCTCTTCTTCCTTCCTTCCTTTCTTCCTGCTTCCGTGCTGGTAATTGAACACGGGGCCCTGCATGTCAAAATATCCTTTCCGTCGATCGCGATACTCAGGTTAATTTGTGTACTAAGTTATTTTTTTTTCCTGTTTTTTGAGTGGGTGGGGATCCTGGGGATTGAACCCAGGGCCTTCTGCATGCTAGGTAAGCACTCTACCATTAACCTACATCCCTAGCCTCTCCCTTATATTATTATTATTGTTTTTTTGAGACAGGGTCTCACAATGTAGTTCAGGCTGGCCTTGAACTCATTGTGTAGCTCACGCCAGCCTGGAACTCACAGCAATCCTCCTGCCTCAGCCTCCTGAGTGCTGGAATTATAGGCATGCACTACCATGCCTGGCTTCTATGAATTTTCTTATTCTAGATGTTTCATAGAAATGAATCATACAACATGTAACCTTTTGTATCCGGCTTCTTTCATTGGCGTGTGTTTAAAATTCATCCGTGTAGGATGTGTCAGTGTTTCGTTTCTTTTTATAATTGAATATTGTTCTATTGTGTGGACATACAGCAGTTTTTGTTTGTGTGTGTATACTATGGGGGTAGAACCCAGGACCTTCACACTGAGCTACATTCCCAGACCTTTTTTCTTTTTCTTTCTTTCTTTCTTTTTCTTTCTTTCTTTTTTTTTAGGTAGGGTCTGGCTCAATCGCGAAATTGCCCACCCTGGCAATTGTGATCAAACTTGTGATCCTCCTGCCTCAGCCTCCCAGAGTGCTAGGATTACAGGCGTGCACCACCAGGCCCACTTAATTTGTTTAACTCTTCATCTATGAATGGACATTTGGGCTGTTTCCTGCCAGAGCGATGAGCCCCATTGGTCCCAGGAACTGGTGGTATCCTTGCAACTATCATAATTGAAAGGACCCGGCACGAATCTGAATGTCACTAAAATTCCTAGATCTAGGGCTTGTAAATTATTACCCTTTGGGGACTTTTATTCTTGCAGGATTCATTTTTGTAGTTGACTTTGTGCTCCTTTAACATCAGAAAATTCCATAAGGTCATTGTCATTTGGTCAGTTCCCTAGCGTTGCCTTCCAAACCATGCGAAATGTTTGTTTGATCTGGAGCAGCCTCTGACTCCAGTTGTGTAAATGGTACCAAGCTGCCTGGTCCCAAGAATCACTAGAAATACTTAAGAGCAGTGCAGATGACCAGATCCCACCCCCCAGATTGCCTGAGTTAGAAAGACCGAGTGAACCCTTTCGATCTGCATCTTTTAGACACCCCAAGTGGTTTATAGACTATTCTTTGTGAACTGGTGCTATGTTACAGATACGTTTTCTTGAGCTGTCTAAAAAGTTTCTCAGACTGGACAATGGAGCTGCTTATTTATTTATTTGAGACAGGGTCTCACTATGTAGCCCAGGCAAACCTTGAACTCACTATGTAGCCTACGCTGGTTTGAACTCATTGTGATCCTCCTGCCTCAGCCTCCTGAGTACTGGAATTCTCAGTGTGTACCACTCTGCCTGGCTGGAACTATTTTTTTTTTAAAATAGAAATGGAAAGAAATGTTGAAAATAAGTAGTTAAAATCTCACAGAATATGAGTTGGGTATGTAGTGACAGGCATGCATGAGGCTCTGAGTTCATTCCCCAGCATTCGTCCCCCCAAATCGCAAAGTACATATCAGCATAAAATATGTGTTAAGTGAAAGTGGAAGAAATATGTTATAATTTTTCATGAAGATAGGCTTTCCTAACCTGAAGAAATTTTTATCTGCTCCCCATATGGTTTCTTTTACTTGTGGTAAAAAAAAAAAAGAGTACATAGCATAATATTTACTATTTTAAATACTTTTATGTGTACAGTTCATTAGTGTCAAGTATATTCACATTGTTGAGCAACCAATCTCCAGAAATTCTTCATCTTGCAAAAACTGAAACTATGTATTAAAGAAGAAAAAATCCCCATTCTGTATCCCTTCAGCTCCTGGTAACCTCCATTCTACTCTGTGTTTTTATGAATTTGACTACTGTAGCTACTTCCTAGAAACAGAATCATACTGGATTTGGCTTTTGGTGACTGCTTTATGTCACTCAGCGTCATGCCTTCAAGGTTCATCCCTGTCATAGAATGTGCCAGAATTCCCTCCTTTCTTTCCCTCTTTCCTTTCTTCCTCCTTCCTCGTTCCTTCCTCTTCCTTCCTCCTTCCTCTTCCTTCCTCCTTCCTTCCTCCTTCTTCCTTCCTTCCTTCC